>CAUYSK010023525.1:0-52692 GCA_963575035.1 Avahi laniger | reverse complement strand
GATGACTTCCATTTTGCTGACACTGAGGCCATGTCACTGGATATTGCGCTAGTTCATTAAACATTTTCAGATAAACAAAATCTCCACACACAAAAAAGCTTTTTGTACACCTTCCTTAAGGAATAGAGGGTGAGTTACACCCAGATGAGGACATGAACAATGGTAGCGGAAGAATGGAAATAATGGGATATAGCACACGAAAGAGGCAAAGGGATTTCTGGGCAATGGCAATGAGAAGTCCCAGGATGGCCCTGCAGAGCGAGAAAGGAAGGAGTTTCCAGGTGAGGAGAAATGGAAGTGGCAGAATACATGTGGAAAAAATATTAATATTAAGAAGTGATTTACAGTTCAGCGGTGAGTTTGGGAAGAATCACAAATATGGAAATATAGAAATTTATGCAAATAAAAAAATGAAATGGTTGACACAAAATAAAAGTTGGGCAAGGAGAAAATTTTAATTATAGTTCACGACTTGACTCAGCAATGAATATTATTTACCTAGACAAAATAATGTGAATATTTGATATTGATTTAACACAAAATTGTGATAGAACTATAATTTGGAATAATGGGACAGGGAAAATAAGCAGGAGGAACACAAAAGTGATAAATTGTCATCTTTTAAATCAGAAAGACAATAGAAGAGAAAATGTCTAAAATTGAAGTAACAGAAGAGGCGTATATTTTTTGAAATATGGAAGAAACAGCTGAAAGACCGGGAAGGGGTTGTCTTGAAAGAATGGGGCTGAGGACAGTGGGACAGGGCACTGCTGGGTTTGTTTAAACACAGTCTATTTATCTTATTAAACTATGTGTGTGTGGTTCTTCAATAAAAGCAAATTTTAATTTCATTAAGAAATTCGTTGGAGGATAAAAACTAAAAATCAAAATAAAGAAAACACTTTTTCCACCCCACACTTAGAAGTATAGTTACTGAATAGAAAGTTCAAGCCAGGCCTGGAGAGTTGACCAGCCATGCACAGGAGGAGGAGGAGCGCGAAGGCATCAGCAAGGAAGAACTGAAAGGTTGAGACCCTCGAATCTTCTGGGAGGTAATTTTAGGAATCACAGCTTATCCAACGAGTGTCCTTTGAGACCTCTTCTTTGAAAAATGGTCCCAATTCTGTGACTCAACGCTGGCGACTGTGTAAATATGAGTTAGTCTTGGGGCATTTTAGAATGGATGACACTTGTAGAATTTTATTGGCTTGCAAATCATCTTTTATTAATCTTATACCCTAAGGATTATATGACATACCTAACAAATGGAGATCAGAGAAAGAAACTTTGCTGGAAAGGTGCTGACATACAGTTTTCTAATTAAAATTAATGATATATATTTTCAATTTCAAACAGGTGTCTGTTTAATTCTCTGTTGTGTCTCGAAAACCTTATTACATTAAGACATATGTATTTCTTACATAATGAAATTAATGAGTTGGAAATTATTGACATTTTAGGGAAATTTTGTGAGACAAAGAAACTGCTTATTCAAATATACCTTATTACATATTATTTAAGTTACATCATTACATAAAATACAGATGTCAAGAGTACATTCTGATGAAAGCTTTTTTTTTTTTTTTTATAAATTGACATTTCGCATTCTGCTGTTAACCCCTCACCTCCAAACCATATTAGGGAGTTGCATGAATGACCCTCAAATTTGATTATTTATTCATTTTACTCTACTTTTTACCAAACTTGAGGAGAACCACTGTGGAAAAGAAATTTCTTGACAAAATCAGTTTAAAACATTAATAGTCAATCAGGACACAGATAAAAAGACTTTCACTTTGTTTCTATGAAAATGAGGAGATTAGAAAAACAGAGAATTCTGTTCAATGAGGATAATTCTTTCTTACTTTAAGAGCCGAGGGCTTTTATAAGGAGGAACACAAGCCCGTTTTACATCACACAGAATTTAGCATTGCCACCTGCTTAGAGTGACAGCAAACTGAGCAAAAATAACAAAAATGAATGCAAGAAGTTACCCCAAAAAAGGCCTGTTCCCAGATTAAAGTGGAGAAATAAAAACACATTTTCTTTTGCAAAAAAATACGAGTGAAGAATGGAGTTGCTATTGTTCTGAATGTTTCCCTAAATTGAGTCTGAGAAAGATGCGTCTCAGATGAGGCCAAAAAAAATTACTCTTTCTGGGTAAAAATCAGTCTTAATTCCCTTTGTCGTAATCTAACGCTTTCCTGGAACTGTTAGGTTTTTCTTTAGTCAACAATGGAAAGACAAATTTATTGTCGATCTGAAAATTTTTTTTGTGGGGAATAAAAACACTTTGTGGTTTATATAAATGTAGTAATTCTCTAGATTACCATTTCATGGTACACTGCACACCAAAGAAAACAACCTGTGTCTTTCACGCAAGAGTGTGGGTGGATGGGGAGGTGGGAAGGGAGGCGGTGTGGGGAGCCGTCAGCCCCAGAAGTAATCAGATAAAGCTAGTGGCTTGGTATTAGTGTGTTGGCTTTGTCTAAGTCCTAGCATCTTCAATGCACCAGCCCCTCTTCATTTGTTACCCCAGCGCACCTTTTGTGCAAATAATTTCCCATTGGTATTATCCGGAGCTTGGAGTCGATAGCCGACTAGCCTCTTTGCTTGCACCGTTATTTCCAGAAAGCTTGCTACATCTGCAATAAATCCTGGAGGATTTGTGGGTGGACTGAGGAAGGATGAGTGGCAGGATGAGGTGATAAGGCCTGGATTCGGCTGAAACAAAACCTTTTTCGATTCCGGCCTGATGCAGCTGAGTCACAGCACCCGAAGATTTGATTTGGTCAAGTTTTTACCAGCTGTCACGGGGAGTTCAGCAAGTTAAAAAAATGAAGGCCATGAGCATTTCTCTCATACCCTATGGAGCTTGTCCATGAGGACCAGTGATGAAAATCTCTCTCTCGTCACAGTCTTTATATGTTGTGGTGGAGGCAGGGAACAGTGGATGTTCAAGAAGATGACTCAGATGTGCCAAGGAACTGTTTCAAGTGACAGGCCCAGATGAAAGGCAGGCTCTGGCTTTCTACAGCGGTCACTGGTGATTTTCAGGTGTGAGAGCAAGAAAGGTGGTTTAATCAAAATTTCTCAGCTTGGTTGTAGAGCAGCTATGATGAGCTCTTCAAAGCAGAGTTGCTTTTAAGGAAGATCAAATCCATGGCTGTCATTTTATGTACATTTTTCTCCTTTTGGATTTTATTTTCTCTTTTATCCAGAAAAGCTTAACTTAGAAGTGATGTCTGCTGATCAGCAATGGCTCATTATGCTCATGCATGTGTGAGTGTGTGTATTTCAACATACGAAGGGAGGGAGACAGTGCGGCTTTCAAAAAGCATGTTGAGCAAGAGTCTGGGCAGTTGCTCAGATATCTTGGTGTGGTGCTTGGATGTGAGGCTCCCCTGGTAGGACTCTGTATCTGTCAGAACAGTCTGAGTTATGTCTTGATACCAAATGACCCTAAATTTTCAGTGGCTCATAGCAAAAAAAATTGGTTTGTTAATTATGCTGTGTCTATCCTGGGTCTGCGGCATTTGCCTGCACTCTAGGACCTAGGGGGGTGGAGTAGCCTTTTTCTGGGACATGGCTTGCCTCATGGCAGTAGGAAGAGGGACAATGACAAATCATGCAATGACTCAACACTTTTGCTTACGAGAGGCACATGTCGCTTCCGCTCATATTTTCTTTGACCAATGTCACAGAGATAGGAATTCCACATGAGGGGAAACAGGACTGGTTGGAGACACAGTGATATACTCCCTGGCAGCTCTCACTTTTCTCATCTGGAATGTGAGGGAGTTGGAGGTCTCTGCGTCTATTCAGGGGCACCATGAGGCAGCTGGAGATGCTCCAGTGCAGAGAACGCTCCAGAATCATCATAATATGGCTGGTGAACGTGAAGTTCCAACTTGGCTTTACTCTACTGTAACACAGTCGGGGGTATGTATCACAGTAGAGTACTAGTTGTGGAAAGAGGGGGCCAAAGAACCTAGGAGAAACCGTTTTCAAAGTATTACATACACTTCGCTTAAATTAAAAATAAATTTGTTCCTCCCTTCATGAGGAACAGAAGTTACTTTTTAATTCCCTTTTTGTGTGTGAAATGTAACTGAAAGAAAAGATGCAAAAAGATGAATGTATTATAGAGATAACACCTGTGCAACTGCCACTCAAAAAATAGGACTCTGCCAATATCCCAGAAGCCCCAAAGTGTCCCTTCCCAGCAAAAACTCCCTAATTTTTTCTCAAAGATAACCAGTAAAGGCTGTTATAGATCGTTTCTTGCAAACAGACTCTGAGATGGAATGTTGCAGGCAGAAGGTTTCCTGGGGATATTCTTGAGTGATACACCCACACAGAAGTCAGTAAGACAAGATGAACAGAGGAAGAAGCTAATCTACAATGTGGTTGCACCGGTGGCTATGCCAGTCCTACACAGGTCTGAGAACCCTTCAGTGTTGTCCTGCATTGAAGCCAGATGGACTGTGTCTTTGTAATCTCACATCAGCCAGTCACTAGACACTAGACACTAGTCACTAGTCACTAGTCACTAGCCAAACCCCAGGTCGGGGTATGATCTTGGATGACGCAGTTCCCTGTGGCCAAGGGCAATTTCCAATGAGTGACCAGCAGTGAATATTCTCAGAGCTAAGAATGGTGCATGGCGTATGAAAAGGGGATCCTGGCACCCCAATATCCACAACACTATTATAACAACTTCTTTTATACACTTTTCAACTTGAACACTTAAGTATGCCTCTTATGTATTTTGTTAAAAAATCTGATTTGTTTTGTTCAACATTATGCATTTTTATTTATTTTTATTGTTTTAGAAACAGGGTCTCACTCTGTCACTCAGGATAGGGTGCAGTGGACTGATCATAGCTCACTGTAACCTTGAACTCTTGAGCTCAAGTGATCCTCCTGCCTCAGTCTCCTGAGTAGTTGGGACTACAGGCATGCACCATCATGCCCAGCTAATATATATGTATATTTACATTTTTTAGAGGTGGGGTCTTGCTATATTGCCTAGGCTGATCTTGAACTCCTGGCCTCAAGCAATCCTCCTGCCTTGGCTTCCCAAAGTGCTGGAATTACAGGCCTGAGCCAGTGCACCTGACCAACATTATATTTTTAAGATTCAACGTTGTTGTCTATGGTCGTAATTCATCTATTTTCATGACTGTATTGTATTTTATGATTATACCCCAATGCATCCATTCTACTATAGAGATAGTTTGGGCTGTCTCCCGCCTTTGGCGATATATGTAATACTGCTATGAGTATTGCTCTAAATGTCTCCTGATGCACATGCTTACATGTGTGTCTCTAGGGTAGACAATCAGGAATGGCATTGCTGAGATATAGGCTATATAGCCTTTCTACTTTCCTAGATAATGTCAAACAGCTTACTTTCCCACTAACAGCATTTGTGTTTTCATTGTTCCACAACCTCATTGATGCTTAGTATTTTTGTTTGTTGTTGTTTGCTTGTGTTCTTTTTAATGGAGCCATTTGGTGGATATGCAGCTATGCCTCATCATGGTTTTATATTCCATTTCCCTGATGACTTATCAATTTGAGCTCCTTTTCATATATTTGTTTTTTATTTAGATTTCCTCTTTTTGGAGGAGCCTGCTTCTGTCCGTTTTTCTACTGATTTCTCTCTTTCCTATTGAACTAAATAAAATCTTTTTATATTTTAGATGTATAAATATTACAGATTAGAGAAATATTGCAAATATTTTATTCTATTCTATGGCTGACTCTTCGCCCTCTTCATGATGTCTCAGAAGTTCTTAGTTTTAAGGTAGTCAAAATTTATCCATTGTATTTCTTTTCGTTAGTACTTTTTTGCGTGTCTTGTGAAATATGTTGACCTTGAGCTTGCATAAGTGGTTTGGATTAAGATGCCTTGTGAAATACACTGTTTCATTTGTTGTGTGATGAGAAGATATCTTGTGTTATTCTTTCCAAAGAAAGCATTTTGAATGTCTAAAATCTAAGGGGGAATGATTTTCTTTGTAAGATAAATTTACCTTTATTTTAACTTCAGGTTCTTTTCATTTTGAATCCATAAGGTAATGGAGCTAGTGATTTGAACAAAACAGAGATATCAACCTGCAAGGATGTAAATGTGCAAATTCAGATTCAGCTAAGCTTTCACAGTTTCAATCTCTTTTCAGTAGACATGATCATTGCAATAGTTAATAGGAAAAAAAATTAACTCTTAGCAGGAGGCCCAAAGAAGTCTGTCAGGTACAAGCTGGAAAAATGAGCGAATCCAAAAAGGTTTCAATGAGTTCATGGACTGATGATTTTATAATGGAATTATTTAAAGAAGTTGAGAGTTTTAGGGTCTATCCATAACCTTTTAAGAGCTATGTCACTTAGGGCAATGACTCCCAGTGGTTCTTTAAAGCCATCTCATTAGACATTAGTTAGGCTATTTGATCCTAACATATTCGAAATTGTTAATTCTCCTTTCCCTTCTGCGTCTCCCAGGGCCAAGAATGTAGGTACAAATTTAAGATGGCAGAGACTGAAGCTGTGCCTGCAGAATGGGAGTTGGACTTGTGCTTCTCGCTGGTTTTGCCAGCTGGAGGAGTGATTTCGTCATCATTGATGTTATTTATGTCTTCTAAGGGGAAGGTAATCTGGTGCTGAGGCTGGGCTCAATAATGTTCTTTCTACCAAAAATAAGTTTCTGTTCTTCCCCTCCACCTCTTGCCGTTCTCTGGCCTAAAAGATTGGATGCTCATCCTTCCTATGAATGCATCTCTTTTTAAGTTGACATTTTGTTATACTTATCTGTGCTATAACCCCCAGTTGAGAGTCCCTGCTATGAAGCAACCATGCTTTTCCTTTTGTCACTAATTTGATACTTGACACTACTTAGTGACTGGCCACGGCAGGGGATTTGCCATGCTGTTATGTTTGAGAAACTGAGTCTGTTACTGTACTGCAGTATTGCTATTGGTGATTTCTCATCTATATGTCCTTGTCCCAGGAAGGGGTCCCATCTGAAAAGTTCAACTTCTATTTCCATTTCAAGAAAGGATATGAACAGACCATGGCTTCCAATTAATTAATCTAAAGAGGAAGTTCATTTTAAAGTATTCATGAGCTTTCACTACTCAAGTCTCCGCAAATTTTGATAAGGTCAACCCACTTAGCTTCAATAACCACTGAAAGTCAAGTTCGTCTTAGCAGCTTTTGCATGGGCCTAATAAATATCACTGTTTTTCGCTGCCTAGGGTCTGAACAAAATTGAGAAAATAAAACAAAACACTAAGGGGACTATGGCAAAAATCCTTGTAATAGCATGCTCTGTGATACTGCAGGATCGGAGGCTGGGAGCAATTCTCTCTCCAGTGCCCCTCCATACTCCATCCGGTTCTCAGGTTGCAGGAGTGAGAGGAGTGGGGAAGGAAAGGCAAAGTAGGGGAGGAAACTTCAGACGACCCCAGCTTGAATAATGGAGAAATAAAAGGTGAGTCTTCATATCTCCATATTCTCCTGATGTAGTATCCCTGAATCAGTATGACAAAATAAGCATCAAGTATCTGGGAAAGTCTAGAGATGCTGCCACCACCCTGGAAGTCCTAGTCAGGCACAAAAATCTTGAGACAATCATCCCCTATAGGGTAGTGACAGCACACATTTAGATCACAAATCGGAACACCATAACCAGGTGCCAGAATACATTGAGATTACAAATTGAAACACCAGCTAGCTACTCAGGTTCACCTGGTTACTCTATCAATCTCGTACTAAACACATAAAATCCTACAACTAAATTGTTCGGCCCCCACTTACTATGTTAATGCAGGATTTCACCATCTCTCCTATATTACCAATGAAGGCTAAGTTTAAGAAAGTAGTTTAGTTTGAAACAACAAAGCTTATTGTATTTTTGTGAGGTACAATACATTTTTCTCGGTACAAGGCATAAGCTAAAATGCAAATTAACAAGTGAGAGAAATGATGAGTACCATGAAAGGAAGGTGGAAAGGGGAGAGAACTTAGGGTTCTCAGCTCCATTCTGCTCTTTAGGTTCAGTTTCCTCTTCTGTTAAATTAGAGAAATAGCAGGATGCGTCTTTCCTCCCTCTGAGACTAGCTATGAGGAGCAAATTAGTAGAAAATGACTGCAGAGCCTGGCATGTCCTGGGCCACTGTTTCCCAGGTGTATCATTTCTGAGAGTTTATTGTATTACTTTCCACTTGAACTCTATGTTTTAAGGGATTGTATCCCCCTCAATACATTCATTAAGTCTTCATTTTTTCATGTTTGAAGTTAATCAACAAATAAATAGCATCCAATAAAAACTAATCAACATGAGGTTCTAGTGACCTTAAAATGACATGATAAAATTTCTGCCAAAAGCAAATGATTTGTGCCATTTTGATGAGGCAGTGTATCATTTTCTTAGGCTTTTAAACATACTGAAAATCACTTAGGCATCCATGTGAGCCCATACTTGAAGTGTTTGAATGAGAGTGAAGATACCTAAATTCTGATCCTTTTGCCTACCACCATCACTGGAGGGATATTTACAGAAGGAATACTCCTGGCAACTTATTTTCACTATTAACTAGACTTTGACATCACATCAGAAGAAGTCCCTGAGTAAGATGGACTGAACTGGATGGAGACATGGGATATGACTCCTTTCTCCAACTGATAGGGAGTCCTAAAGCCTATAACCCTGGAAACAGACCTGGTGGCCTCCTTAACTTCATTATCCAGTCTAGATCCTAATCTCCTCCATTAAGAAAAGGTGACTGTAAGGAAAGGAGGACTGTTTAGTGCTGTAATTCTGAACCTACCGTGCTCCAGGACTTGTGTCCCCTGAGTCCCACCCTGCACTCACTTAGTTTTATAAAGAAGGAAGCAGATAAGGAGGATGGCCAAATAGAAGAAGGCTTTGGACCTTTTAACATACAAGGACCTGAAAAGCAAGATTTTCTAAGAACATGTCAAAGAGGCTGATATTTCCAAGAGCCTGGCAAGAGAAGAAAAGAAGAAAGGAAGGAAGAGCGTATGGTAGATGTTGTTGATGCCCACCCATATGCCAATGGCTCAGACTTAAGTCCACTTGCCACTGCAGTGGGCAGTGATCATGCACAGTGATAGCTTCCCACCGCAAGTACCTGAGACTCTTTGCTAATCTGCTTATGAGGTTTCTCCAACACTACAGAAGCTGGTTTACCCCAAGCACGAGGTAGCCCAGAAATGCCAGAAATTTAGCACCAGCTTTAGAAGCAACCCTTAGCCAATGAGGAACAGAAGAATCCAGGATTAAATCCTAGATGATTACAATGGAAGGCCTTTCACGAATGCACTCCTTATTACCTTTTCTCCCTGCTCAACTCATTTATCCCATAGCCTTGCTTAGATTAGATTTCTAGGGTTGCTATAACAAACACCACAGATTGGGTGGTTTAAATAACAGAAATTAATTTTCTTATAGATTTGGAAGCTAGAGGTACATGATGAAGATGTTGGTAGCTTTAGTATCTTCTGAGGCTACTTTCCTTGGTTTGCAGATGGCTGCCTTCTTGCTGTGTCTCAATCTCCTCTTCATATAAGGACACTGGTTGTATTGGATTAAGGACCATTTGTATGGCCAAATTTTACCTTAATTATCTCTTTAAAGACCCTGTCTTCAAACGTAGTCACATTCTGAGGTATGGAGGATTAGTACTTCAACATACATATTTGGGAGCTACACAATTCAGCCTATAATAGTTATGTTTTCTGTGATCACCTACCTCCAAGTCTTTGACTAGAAGTCTGCCTTCAGGGGAAGCTAAACTAAGATAGAAACCAAGAATCAATCTACTACAAAACTTTCTTTGTTTCTCATATTCGGAGTACTCTATTCCTTTTCCCCACCCTCATTCATACCTCTAAACTCAGAACCCGGTTCTCCAATGTCCTTATCCAAAATTTTGCTCTATCTTTTAAAAAGGGGTTTGATAATTACACACTATTCACAAAAATCTCATCTCAAATGTAAAGGCATAGGTAGGTTGAGATTAAGAGAATGGAAAAAGATATATCTTGAAAACATTAATTTACAAAAAGCAGGAATGGCTATGTTAGTACCTGATAAAGTGGATTTCAGAGTAAAGAAAATTACTAGAGACAAAGAGGGACATTAAATAATGATGAAAGGATCAATCCATCAGGAAAACATAATGATCTTAAATAGATATGTGCCAGACAACAGAAACTCAAAATATGTGAAGCAAAAACTGATGGAACGGAAATGAAAAATAGAACAATTGTCAATTATAGTTGGGAACGTCAACACATGTTTTCCTTAGAAAGTGATAGAATTAATAGACAGATAACAAGGAAATCTATAGAAAATCTGAACAACACAATCGCCAGTGGGAGATTTGATATATATATATATATATATATAGACACACACACACATACACATAAATACACAACAGAATATACAATCTTTTCAAGAACCCATGAAATATGCACCAAGATAGACCATACCATGGAACATAATACAAACTTCAGCAAATTTTAGAAAACTGAAATATAGAGTGCGTACTATAGGCATAATAGAATCAAACTAGAAAACAATGACAGAGAGACAACAGGAAAATCTCTAAATAGCAGTAATTAAACAATGCAATTCTAAATAATCACTGAGGAAGTCTCAAAGGAAACAAAAATATACATGGAACTTAAAACAAATAAATAACCTGTCATAACATGTGGGACATAGTTAAAGCAATGCTGAGAAGGAAATGCATAGCACTAAATGTTTACATTAGAAAAAATGAAAGATCTCAAATCAATAATCTTAGTTCATATTTTAGGAAATTAAGAGAAAAGCAAACCCAAAGAAACAAAGAAGGAAATAATAAAGATAAGAGCAGAAACCAATGAAATTTAAAATGGAAAGGAATAGGGAAAGTTAATGAAAAGCTGATTCTTCAAAAATATCAGTAAAATTAATAAATCTTTAGCAAGACTGACAAAAATAAAAGAAAGAAGACGCAGATCACCAACACCAGCAATAAAATAGAAGATCTCACTACAGGCACTATATCCACTTAAAAGACAATATGAGAATACTATGAACAACTTTATACTCATAAATTTGAAAAATAGAAGAAATGGAGACCAAATCCTCAACAACAACAAACTATTAACAATCAACCAAAGTGAAATAGATAATATGAACAGTTCTATATCTATTAAATAAATTACATTTGTAATTAACAATTTCCACAAAAAAGAAGCTTCAGACTCAGTTTCACTGGAGAATTCTATCAAACATTTTAAAAAGAATTAAACCAATTTTATACAATCTGTTCCAGAAATTAGAAGGCAGGGGGATAGTGATTATAACAAGCCACCCTTGTAGTGAGGAATTTTTTCTTGACTGTGGTGGTGGATACTTCAACCTACACATGTTTTAAAACTGTATGGAACTAAATGCACATGCAAAAATAAGCACATGTAAAATGGGAAATCTGAATAAGATCAGTGGGTTGTATCAATGTCAATATCTTGGTTGTGCTATTGTATTGTTTTGCAAAATGTTACTATTGGGGAAAACTGCATAAAAACTATAGGGTATTTCTCTGTATTATTTTTTACAACTTCATTTAAACCTGTAAGTATCTTGATAAAACTTTCAATTAAGACAACAGAGAGAAATAAGGGAGGGGGGGAGTTGAGGGTAGGGTGGTAGTGAAACTCCTAGTGGTTACTGTGCCACTAACAAAATCCTTATGGTAATCTTTTCTGACCCCATTCCTGCTGATATAGGAAAGTGGACACCAAAAGTGGGGTCTGGACTGAAGGCCAAGTGGTTCTTGGCTTCGAGCAAGAACAAATTCAAAAGTGAGCCAATACTTTTATCAAAAAGTCCCAAAACAACAGATGCAGGCATGGATGTGGAGAGACAGGAACACTCACACGCTGCTGGTGGGACTGCAAACTAGTTCAACCTCTATGGAAAGTAGTATAGAGATACCTCAAAAAACTAAAAGTAGACCTACCATTTGATCCAGCAATCCCACTACTAGGTATTTACCCAAAGGAAAAAAAAGACATTTTATTAAAAAGGCTTAAATGAAGTTGTAAAAAATAATACAGAGAAATACCCTATAGTTTTTATGCAGTATTCCCCAATAGTAACATTTTGCAAAAGAATAGCACAACCAAGATATTGACATTGATACAACCCACTTGCACTCGAATGTTCATAGTAGCACAATTCACAATCGCAAAGATGTGGAAACAACCCAAGTGCCCATCAATACATGAACAGATAAATAAAATTTGCTATATGTATACCATGGAGTATTACTCAGCCATAAAAAAATGGTGAACTAATATCTTTTGTAACAACCTGGATGGAACTGGAGATCATCCTCCTAAGTGAAGTAACACAAGAATGGAAAAACAAACACCGCATGTACTCACTATCAAATTTGATCTAAATGATCAACACTCATGTGTACATACGGTAGTAAAATTCAGTGAAAATCAAGCAGGTGGGAGGAGGGCAGAGGAGATGGGTAAATTCACACCTAATGGGTACAATGCACACTATATAAGTGATGGAAATACTTATAACTTCGACTCAAACCATACAAAAGTAATTCATGTAACCAAAATGTTTGTACCCCCATAATACTCTGAAATTAAAAAAATAAAATAAAATAAAAATTCATTATTATGTTAAAAAAATAGAAAAAAAGCGAGCCAACAGAGTAAGGCAAAAGCAAGTTTATTGAGATAGAAAAGGGAAAAAAAAAGGGAAGTGGCTGCCCCATATACAGAGCAGCATTTGTATGCTGCTGGCTGTCTGTTTTTATGCTTGTCTCTTGGTTACACGTTAAACAAAGAGAGGATTGTCTGTGAGTTTCTTGGGAGGAGGGTAGAGAGTCTCAGGGACCAGGGGTCCCCCTCCCATTTAAGCCTTATAAGGCAATTTCCAGGAGTTGCCATGGCATTTGTAAACAGTCATGGCGCTGGTGGGAGTTTATGTTAACATGCTCATGCATTGTAACTAGCGCATCATGAGCAGTGAGAGTAACCTGAGATTGCTTTCCATCATCACCTGGGCTCCAACTGGTTTTGGCCGACTTCTTCACTGTCTCCTGTTTTATCAGAGACCTTGGTTCAGGGCTTATGACTCTTCATTGAGTAAGGTCTGCTGGTTCCCTGTCAAGCTACCTTTGGGCACCCCCTACTGAATGCAATGCTTTTACGTGGGTAGAACTGGGTAGAGCGTGGTTTCTTGAGCTTACTGTTTCTGCTCCATCCCTCCCCCATTTTCTTCAGAATTTACCTATTTCATATCTGTTTCTTTGCAGCTTTGCCCTGAGCTGGGATGGGTCAATCAGATAACTAATCCCTGCTCAGCTGGTAACTTCCAGATAACATAATGCCTTATCCTTATTTACAAGTCCCTTAAAGACCCATAAACACTGCGACTCTGGCATACTTTTGATTTAAGGACACAGAATAGAAGTAAGAACAAGGCTAATAAAAACGCACATAGTATTGAGTCCCTTATACTTGCTACTGATGGTGAGCAAGTCTGGCTTTGCTTTTTTAGCAGTCCAAATGAAGAGGAAAAAAACACCAGTCATATAATTCTCAGTGACCATGAGATTGAAAGAAAATAACAATGGGAGAGGAACCCTACTATTATTAACCACCTAACAGAAATGACCACAGAAGGGTGTTCTGGGCAATGAAGTGCACGCCCTCAATGGCATTCTTACAGTTGACAAAATGGGAAGGATCCTTCTTCATAGAAAAATGTAATATAAGTTTATGGAATTTCCTAAAGTCAGTTTGGCATTTTACCAAATGTGTCTTAGCTCTTCTAGCCACTTGTGGGATAGTGTAGGGCAGGAGCATAGAATATGATGGTTTAGCTTCATGGAGGAGTACATGAGTGGATCAATTGCATAACTTTCAGGCAACCTCCATAAATGCTATTTCTCTGATGAGTTTTTGATAGGTATGTTATAACTCTGGAGTTTAGGCAGTACTTGGTACAGGGTAGGGTTCGTTGGGTAAACGAACAGGATCATCTGGACCTTTCACAGTTTATGCGGAAGTAAACCTTGCTGGGACTCCCATGAGAAGCACTGTCTGCTGGTGGATTAACTTCTCCTTTTCAATTTCTATGGGCCACTGGCATTTCAAGCTGAAACAACTACGGCCAGATTGCCGGAGGTTACTCCATCTCTGTCTTTCTCCTTTTGGTAGAGTGATGTGTTGACCACTCTAAGGTTTGAAAAGTGAGGCCCATAATCCCAAGTTCCACTCATAGGATGCTGGTGCTTTTACACTGTCTTCTTTTTGTAATTTCTTTTCCACCATTAGGATATCACCTCCTAATCCAATCCCAGATCCCTGTATTTTCTAGTTAGAATACGGTATAAGAAGCAACTAGTTAATGTATTTAAAATGCAGATTCCTGGGCTCTACTCACATGGAACTCTGAATCAGTCCCATGGGAGGTGGGAGTCCCAGAATCCACATTTCCATACGCAAGCTGGGTGATCCTGATACAAGAGGACTGTGCTAAACTGTCAGGGAGCTTTTTCTCTAATTCAAATCCTGTTCCAAACTCCATTTTAGCCAATGAAGTCAGCTCTCTTTCAGCTTTTAACACTGAACAATAAAACCATAGTTTAAGTCATGGTTTCTCAACTTTTAGTTGATTATTGTCACGCCAGGAGCATGTTAATACTTTTTTTCTTACTTGCCACCCAACCTGCTCCACTCCCCACCATGAGATTTTAATACCATTACAAATGTGTTTATGTACTGTGACCCTTTTTAAGGGCCACAAACCATTGTAACGTTTAACAGTTTTTGCTCACTCCCCCCACCTAATCATTAATTTTCACCTCCTTGGGGGAGACAGTGGCCTCATGGGGAATGCATGGTGTAAATCCAAGGCCATTTGAAGCTCTGCCTGTATCTGACTTCCCTCCCCACCCACTGTCCTCGTAGGAACCAGAATTCAACATGCTCCCTATTCACTTCATCTCTCCTCCTTCACCTTCAGACTATCCTTCCTGGAGGCCCTTTGTTGGTCAACGGCACTGCAGTCTAAGCTAGAATTCTGGGAATTATCTTAGCCTCTCCCCTCTCCCGATTTTGCTAATTTTATCTGCCATAAACTTTACAAATGTGAACTTTCTTTTCCAACTGGACCACCAAATTCCTCGTTCTAAATTTCATTCTTTCTTCCCTGAATGGTTGTAATAGTCTGCTAACCATTCTCCCATGACCAGTTTTCAAATCCATTTACACAAAGATGTAATTAAATTCACATCTGCCCCCTCGAACCCCTACTTTATCCTTTCAGTGGCTTCCTGTTGCCCTTGAGACGAAGTACAGATGCTTCAGAATGGCGGCCTGCCCCTGCACAGCTCGGTCTCCGATTCTGTTTCTCCATCTCATCCCTCTTTCTCTGTCCTCATGTTTAATGCTCCAGATTACTGACTTGCAATTCTCACCATTTGAGCCTCTTCACCTTTCTTTACATGGTTACTTCTTCCTGGAATTTCTTTCTCACTCTTACTTAGCTGGTTTATTCCTCCATATCCTTCAAAACTCAGCCCATTTTTCTCTGCCTTGAAAAACCATTCCTGAGAGGCCCAGACTGTGCTAAAGTCTCCTCCCCTGTAGACCCAAACCACTCTGGGTTTCTTTTCACAGCGTTGCTTTGAAACCATGTCTGTGTCCCATTAAATCCCAAACTTCATGATGGCAGCAATCACCTCTTTTTATCTTTCCATCTCCAGAACTAGCAGAGTTCTTGGCACGTGCCAGGTGTTCAATAAAATGTTCATTAAACTGCACTGAACTGCCCTTCCTGAGGTTGGGGTACTAATTAGTATCAAAATGGACAAAAAAAAAAAAAAAAAAAAGCAGGTGCCCAGGAAGAAAATAGAAAGGAAGCACAGACCTTGATAATCCACCAATGGGGTAATTACTTCCAAATAATTCAGACTGAACGAGAGTTGTTCCTGAAAGATGCCAAAACAACTGGTCAGTTCATTGGAAAAGTCAGCCAGTTGGCATCACGGACACCAAAACATTCAACCAGTCATTTCACTGGACGTGTGACTTTCCAGCAGGTGTCCATGCAGCCTGTGATGGGCGAAGTTACTGATCATTCTTTGTTTATTTTTACTTTCTCCTCCTTCCCTACCCTCTCACACACCCACCATTTATGCTGGTGTTTTAGTACCCGCTTGAAAATATAAACATTGAAAAGCATTCATATTTGAGCAAACTCCCCAAACTGCCTAGAGAACAAATAATGTCCACATGGAAAATCCCACATATGAAAAGGCAAGTTTAACCAAGTTGCTCTAAAGCACTAGCCCTTTCAGGTTTCGGACACGTGGCCTCTCTGGCTGAATGGACAGAAAGTCTGAATGTGTAAGAGCAGCTCCAAACAACAGCCACCCAAACAAGACAGCCATTCTCGCTCTTCTCAGACCACTGCTCTCAGAGGCTTGCTCTCCAACGGGTTCTACATGCTAAATAACTCCTATTCTTAGTCCATGTTGACTTGGTGGCTCGAGCCAGGTGAAAAGACAATTGACCCAAACAGCCAAACCGAACTCAAAACTTCACTAACGAGGTGGTTTATTTTCTAATCCCAGTCGGCATTGTGGGACACTGAGTGCCACTTTCTAAAAATGTGTCTTTTATGTAAAAGAAAAAATTATTAAAAGAAGGTGGGAGTGGGCAGAAAAGGAGTCCTTTAATGGACTGTTTTATACTTTTGTTGTGTTGTGTGCTTTCTTGCAGGCGACTTTTTGGCAAATACTGCATCTTCAGCCAGGAGAAGTTGGCTGAGCACAAAAGGGCTTTTGAAGCAGTGAGTGTAAATTCAGACCCCTTTTCTTTCTTCCTTCCTTCCTTTCTTAGCCCTCTCTCTTCTCCTGTGTCTAGAGACCACTAAGTAGAAATAATAAGCACCATTGCTTGCAGTACACGTCCCATGAATTACTCAAACATCAAATGTAACTTTAGAAAGGAGGCACGCTTTATTCTTCCCTGCAGAAGTTTCCCTATCCATTCTTTATTTACATGTCGTGAGGCCAAGCGATGCACAGCTAGGCAGAACACACACTCACACACACACACACACACACACACACACACAGGAGACCATTAAACAAATTAAAAGGGATGGGGATGACTAATACAGTACTCTTGGAATCCCCAATTTGATTAGTCTGACTTTAATACACAAAAGGAGCGCCGGAGAGGGAGGGGAGGCGAACTGCTCTTTAATAACCTGTACAATCAAATTATGGTGATGAATTTAACTATTCTGTATTTCTTAAAGGAGTCTTATTATCTGATTGCTTGTAAAAGAAAGTCAGTTTTCCAGCCGAGTTTCTGGGCATGCCCCTGTAAGATCCACAGTGGCAGTTCTATGCTTTAACAATGATTTCTTTCCCCCTTCTGCAAACTTTTGTCTCCAAAAATTATTCAGATAGTTTTAGCTCCTTGTGGGCCCTGACCTTTCTTCAGCCCTTTGGAAACCTGGAGTCAGAAAGGGTAGTATAGGGCTAGGAATTGGTTTTTCCCTTGGTAGGTGTAGGTAGATACTTTGGGATAACTTTTGGTCAAAGTCCTTAATGTGCTTGAGATTGTAGACAGCCTTTTGCTTCTTACTTTATGAAGACTGATTTTGCCTGAAAAATTGAGGCACCTAACCAAATATCAGGGGTCACTGTGTCACAAGCTGAGATGGTGTGACCTGATTTTCCAGGGACCAGGCCACTCCTTCCTGGGAGTCATTCTGCTATAAAACAGGATGTGGATGTCCATCCAATAGATCTTCATAGAAATGTCTTCCATTTGCTTTTATTTAACAGTTTAAAGCTCTGGCAGGTGCTGTCCTAACAGAAGAATACTCTACAGTTCAGGGAAGATTCCCACAAGCTGTTTTAGGATGAGATGACAGGGAGCAAGGACCACAGACAGAAAACATGGGGAGAATTTCTTTCTTACTGCTGGTCTCAGACAGAGCTTCCACTAGACCTTTCTAGGTTGTCATTAGAAAATCAGGCCTACCTGTTTCCACCTCGAGTGTAAGGGGTGAGTAGTAACTACTCACAGGGACATCATTTTCAGATATAAATTGTGGCAGTCTCTTATTTGCACCTAAGTTCCACATGACTTTCCCGTGTGGCTGCCAGACTGGACTTTGTTTCAAGGTCATATAACATGAAGAGCTCTTCAAGGGGTGAAGAACAAAGATCCTGGAGTCGGACAGTGTGGCTTCAAACCTTGGTTCTGCCACTGCTGTCTTCAGGATCTCACCATGTCATATACCTCTCAGTGCCTCAGTTTCTTCATTGCAAAATGGGATAATAATGATTTAACAGCAACAGATTGTTGTAAGAGTTAAATGACACATGTCAAACCATAGAACAGGACCGGAGAAGTGAATTGGGACTTCATTCATTATTGAACATTTATCATATGGAAGGCAATCTCATAAAGCCTTGAATGCATCATTATCTCATGTACATGACTAACCTAAAATTTTAATTTTTTTTCTCCCTCGGTTTTAAAGATGAGAAACTGAGGCATAGGGAGACTAAGCAGCTTGCCCAAGGTCACAGAGATAGAAGTGGTAAATCACAGAGTTTAGACTATAAAACACATGTGCTTAGCCACTTCTTACTCAATATACATTTGAGAATATTTTCCTCATCCCCAAGAGTATCTAGTCCAATCAGGGAGGAAAAGGTGGAACAAACAGCCAGTATTTCCAAGAGGTAGTACTGAATGAGGTGGGGGAAATATGGCCTGGTGGGAAGGAGCAGAGAAAGAAGTGCCACGTGGCTGATAAAGGCTGCAGGACCACAGACATCTGGCACATGAAGTGGTGGGAGTGATTTCAATGCCCTCCACAGAGAGTCAGTGTCCAGTGTCCAGTGTGCTGATCAGAGGAGGTCAAAGCTTAATCGTGGGGAAATGTGCCAGCTGTCGTGGCTGCTTTATCCTGCCTGGTGTTTCAGTATGTACTTATTAGTCATCTGACTTAATCGTCCACTTGGTTTGGATCATGGTGCCTGGTCACCTTATCAGAGATCAGCATCTCTGAAAAATTCTGAAAATATTCCAGTCAGAATCAACTGATAAACTCTGTCTCCCTCTCATTATCATGCACTCAATACAGCCTGAAGAGCTGTATGATTCATTAGATTTCCCACTATTCTTGTAACCCGCCTGCGGAGGTTGGAAGTGGAGTGTAAAAAGGAATTATTTCATTTATTTCCCTTTGCATTTTAAACTTGGTGGATCCCTGAACTTCACTCCACTCCCTTGGGAGTCCAGGCCATATACACTCCTTGAGCTTTGTTTTCACTGTGGTAAGGATGGGGACCCAATTTAGGGTCCAACTTAGGGTTAGGACGTGTGCATTTTAAAACTTCTAGCTCACCAGTTCTTGGCTAGGATGAGCTTTGCAGCATTTCCTTGTTTGTACTGTCCTTTTATTTGGGGTTTATTAGACATAACACTGAATAGTGGGTTTATACTGAAATGGATTTTGTCTTTACCTTGTATTTACAACCAGAGATCAGGGTGACTTTGTGTTTTACCCCACCATTATTAAGAAAGCAAAGGAGACCTTGGATAGATCATTTATAGAGATTACATGTAATATGACAAAGTCTATCATTTCAGTTTTGAATGAAATCAGATATAGATTCTCATACCGTAAAAGATATTTCTCTATACTCCAGACCTGAGTATAAGTGTGAATTTATAAAGTGTCCTGGATTACCTATTAGTAAAAAAAATCTCCCTATTGCATATAATATCCTTGCATTTTTAACATATACAAATTATAATGCATTTAAATTGGTGGGATATCAGTAATTATTATTTTTATTTGTGCTAGTGATTTGTCATATAGTAACCAGAAGAATTTTATACATAGGCATGTGTGGCTACTCACAATGCAATTCACTTTTCACTGGTTACATGAAACACTATCAGTAAAAACAACATGTATGTTATGTTGGTTTATTTGCAGTAAAATTTAAGATTCGGTGAACTCTACCATCATTTGGTGAGATCTTATAACACTTTCTCACCACTAGTGAATGAATTTTATTAATATCATTTAAAACTGTTAGAAGATACAAATTTGAAAATAATTAAAGTAGGTATGTCCTCTAGTTTTGAAATGGAAAAAAGAACCATACTTCAGTGTACTTTAATTGTCTATGAAATAGTCTTCAAATCTGTTAAACATTTGAACATTGTTCTTAACTAACAACTGGATTTGAGAAGGAATGTTGAGTAGTGATTAGGAGTCAGGCTTGGAAACAGACTTCCTGGATTTGAATCCTGGTTCTATCACTTAATAGCTGCATGATCTGGGGCAACATACTTATCCTCTCTGCCTCCATTTCCTCATCTGTAAAGTGGGGATGTTGATGCTAGTACACATATCGTAGGTTGACTGGAGAATTGTGTTAATTAGCATATGTAAAATACTTAGACCAGTGCTTGGTATATGGCTCACAAATTAACCCTGAGACTCTGTTTTTTTGGTGCAGTTTGACATACACTGGTCCTTTTGTTCTTGCAAAGTCAGTACTTCTAAAATACAAGCAGGCTCAGTTGACCCTGAATCCAAGGACAGGCTCTGCCATTGGTTCTGTAACCTTTGGCAAGGCATGCAATTTCTGAGTTCCTTCATAAATGAAATAGAAATAATAATAATGATCTTATAGGACCCTTAGAGTAATGAAATCAGATAATGTGAACTAAGCAGTAGGCACAATGCCTAAAACACAGTAAATACTCAACACATGGTAACTGTAGCTTTTATTACCCAATAGACACAGTGTTGTTTCAAGAAATAGACATTGATCTGGAAGTCTGGACAGATAGCCTCTAGTTTGGATTCATAATTTCTTGTCTCTGGGGCAAGTGCTATCTTGAGAATGCAGATAGAATGTTCCCCTTTATTCAATCCATCATCACTTCCAAAATTCATGAATATCTAGAATGACAGCAATAAGACTAAACACAGTGAATACTTGAGTTCCTGCAGTGAACGAAGATTGGTAGAACAAGGTAGGAAGCCAAAGTGGAGAAGGAGCTGCAGCAGTAATCAGTAGGCTGGAGTGAGGGACGAGAGCTGCCCACCCAAGGGAAGAGTCACAGGGCAAGGGCTTCCAAGAGAGAAGGAAGCACTTATTTAGGGAAGGCATTGATGCATGCACAAGGAGTGGATGTCTAATGAAAATTACAAAGGGTCTTTGGTGGCTTTCCCCATAAAGATCTAAGGTACAGAGAAAGGCAAAAGTTGTCTTGTCATGGTATGAGACACTCGACCTACACAATTAAATGGACAAGTTCTCAGAAGGTCTTTAGGCAGAGGCTTTTAGATTCCTGAGATACTACCAGAAATTTTGATTCAGTAAAACCACAGTGGGAAGCAGATTTTCTTTAACCATGAAGATGTCCATGGACTCTATTTCAAGCAGCACCATCCTATGCCAAATCTCCAAACAGGGAATTGGGACGCCTGTTCAGCTTTTCTGCTGATTTCCCATGTGAACTTAGACATCACTCGGACTCTCTGAGTCTCTGTTTCTTCATTTATAAAGTGAGAGGATTAGAGTGGATAATTTCTGTTCAATTATATTTCATAATTTTACATACAGGATATATAGATGCCAGTAAAAATGAATAACATGTGGATTTAGTAAAATGCACTAACAGCACTGGGACCTTAAACAAATTACTAAACTCTTCAGTACCTTAGCTTTGGCCTGTAACTAACGGGCCAGTGTGTGTGACTAAGGGACTGGCTTATGTCTAACAGCCACTGTGGTGCAGATTTTCCCAAAGAATCGTTTAGCCCTGGAGAGAGGAGGACGTGTGCTTCAAAGTCTTGTTTGGGAAAAGTTCTTCCCTGTTTATATTGGGCAATATAAACTAATACAACCACGGAGATTATGTGGTGAGAACTTCAATCATTTTTTTTTACATGCAATACTTTTATTTTACACATGCAAGGAAAGCGATTTCAGAATCTACTAATTTAAAGCAAGCAGCTGTATACAGATAACAAGAGAAGCAACATTTGGTTACAGCTCAGCACACAGCATCCAAAGCAAACAGGCATGAGACAATGCATATTTATGTAGCATTAAAACCAGATGGATAACATATTGCGGGGCAGAGGAAGGGATGGAGGAAACAAATGGAAATGAAAAACCAATGTTTCTCAATGCTTCAAATGTATAATGCTAAATTTCTCATTTGATAGCACATCCAGGTGCTTCAAATGTAGTACATTACAGCAAGAATGGTTAGAATGGAAATAACTCATCTGTATACCTGCCCAATACTAAGTTTGGTCAAAACACATTTTCATAGGTCTTCTTTCAGTGGTAGACCCGTCTGATCATGTTCTGAAGTTATTGTTTAATAACTTACTAAACTCAGGCTTTAAGCTCTCTAGATATAAACAATGAATTATTTGGTACTTTCCCTTTTATAATAAAACATTCTATATGTTCTGTGTCTGAAAAGTCTCTTCTGCAATATCTGTTGCTTAATAGTAGCTTTTTCAAAATATTAATGCTGAAGTTTATTTTATAGTTAAAAATCCTATTTTGAAAGGAACTTTAATCATTAACTCATAGGGTATGAGTTCAAAAGATACATTTGATGAAATTCAGATTCTAGGCACAAAGGAGGCTGACGTTAGCTTTAGCATAGTGTTATTACACCATGTTCTTCTTTTGGATAAAATTCAGGAAAAATACCCAAAACTGTTGGAAATATTTTGTAGGAACATCCTTGAAAGAGGCCAATAAAATCTGGGTATGATTTATTAGAAAATAAGACGGTCCAGGAGAGGACTATGTGGATTGGCCACAAGACACTGCAGTGAAATATCTCCCCTCCAACTTAGAGTTGGCCTGGGGAATGTGAAACTTTAGGCAAGTGCTTTGCTTCTCCAAGCTCTTGTTTCCTCATCCATAAATAATGAGGGAATATTATATACCACATATAACATTGCAAGGAATGAATGAGATATATTGGCAGGGGGAAAAGTAGGCAGACAAAAAAGGAACTGATAGCTCTGTAAAAATGTCACAGCTGTCCTTAGAACTATGGGCTGCTCATATCTGGCTCATTCCATCAACTTCCTGACACCCTCTGGTCACTTAATTATTTTACCACTTTCTCACAAGCCAGACTTCCTTAGTGTTATTACTTCTAGCCACTCAACTCTCCAACTTCCCTGCTTTCTTTCATTCATATTACTCTCTCCTATTTTTCCTGCTATCACAAACCAGAAAATTTATGACAGTAAGAGACCTATCTTATTCATGAATTATAGTTGCCTCCCTCTGGCCTAAAATTTGGGAAATATACAAAGGAATGAGTGAATGATGCCCATTCTTAGAAATAGACTGGACCTGGCCGTTGTCTCTGGACTCTCCATTCTTCCCTATCCTGCACCCAGTATAATTCATTCTGGTGACCCAGACAAGCACTTTCCCTGTGTCATGGTCCTGTAGTGCTCAACACAGAGACACTGGCCTTTAACATGTCCTCCCTGAGTTATCCCCAGCGCTTTAGCCTGTCTGCATCACTTACACTGAGATCCCTTTATCATCCCCAGCCTACCAACTAACTCACCTGCATGCCAGGTACATTCTCCAGTCCCAAAATACCAGCTACTGAGAATAGGCAAGGAAGGCCTGCCTCTTCCTCCCCAACGCTAGGGGTAGGTGAGTGTCAAGGTTCAGCCTTTGCCTTTTGCTCTTCTACCGCTTTGTTCTTCTAGTCTGAAATCTTATCTAGCCTCATATTTCAATACCACTGTCTCTCTAGTAACTTCAATTTCCCTCTCTGGCACTTATTCTATTTCCCAACTCTTCAATTTCCTAAAAACACTGTTCTTCCAGCTCTTGACATGCAAAATCTTAGTGTTCTCCTTAACCCTTCCTTTCCAATCAATTGTCATAGTTATAAAATATCCCTTCATAATGTTTTTTCTTTCTATCTCATCCTTTTCTTATACTTTTAAAATTTACTTCTCATGCCTATTCATCTGTTCATTCATCCAATCCTTCATTCAACAGATGTTTATTGAAGGCCTCTTAGTGAACAAGGCAGACAATGTTTCTGCTCTCATGGAACTTACTCTCTAGAAAGGGAAGATAGACAATAAACACATTTATAAATGTATATTCAGATGTTTACATAATGTCAGGTAGTAATCAGCAATAGGAAGAAAGATTGTACAGAATAAGTGAATAGATGATATCAATACGGCTGCTATTTTAGTGGCCCCTTTGAGTGTATTACATTAGAGCAGAAGTCTCAATAAAGGTGGCCATCTGGAATGAGAGTCATCTAGAAAAGCAAAGAGACATCATAGAAGCCCCAGGAGAGAAGGTGCTTGGTGTATTCTAGGACCAGCACAGAGATACATGGGGGCAGGAGCATATAACGTGAGAGCAACTATAACATAGTGGAAAGAGTATTGTGTAAAACATAAAGGATGTGACTTCTTGTCCTGATGTGCAACCTCAAGAAAGTCATTTCACTTCTCTGGATTAAAAGGGTTGGGCTAGATGATCTCTTAGATATCTTATCAGCCATAAAATATCTCACCAGCTCAATTAGCTTGTCAGTTATTTTAAGACAAGGAGACAATTTATATTTATATTCTCGGTAGTTCACAAAGCAGTAGCCTATGTTGAATTGAATTGAATACATTGGGTATAAATTGAGTGAAGAGTTGGGGACAGAGAGATAGGAGGGAATGGCTCATGCAGGACCTTGTTGAGGATCACAAGTCTTGGATTCTACTAGGATAGACAATCAATGGAGAATTTTGAGCAAGACAATGGCAAAATTTGACTTCCTTTTTAAAAAAGATCACTGTAACTGCTATCTAGAGGACAGTATGTGTATGGGTGGTCTTGGGGGGGAACAGGTAATTGAGGAAGGTGAAATGTTGATGGAGCTTGCAATAGAGTATCAGGGAAGTAGTGTAATGTGGTCTAATTTTGAAAATAGAGCCAATTTTCTGAAATAGTATGTATGAAAGAAGAGTCAAGACTGACCGTAAGCCACTGAATGAATGGGGGAGGAGCAAATTTTGGAGGAATACTGGCTACATGTAAGACTAAACATCCAGTTGAAAATGTTAAGTATACAACTACAAAATATCACACATGGAGGGTATTTAATGCCATGGCATAAGGGCACAAGTGTAGATAAAGAAATTTGAGACTGGAAATCTGGACACTCCAAAAGGTAAGGATCAAGAAGACAAAGAATACCCAGTAAAGGAGACTCAAAGACACAGCCAATGGGTTGGGAGAAAACCAGAGTGTTCAACACCCAAGCCTGGGTTACCGCACTTGTGTCTTGCCTTTCAGCCTCTTGGCTTTCCCATTTTTTTTTTTATGTGTTGCTATTTATTTACTCCACATAAAAAATTAAATTCACTTTTTTTCATTGTTAATACTCAGCTCAAAAAACTCAAGGGGACCTCCTTAGTCCAGTACCAGAGATTCTTTATAATTTCTTTTTGTACTTCTTACATTTCTCAGCATGTATCATTGCTCTAGTCTTGGTCTGTTCACTAATCTATAAATGCCTTGCTCATTCACATTTCCTTACATTTATTCATACTTTATCCTTTTAATTTTATTTTATTGTTTAAACATATCAAAATCCTATATGTGTATATTTTCAATGATATATCCTATCTCATCCAAAATATCTTCTCTGATAAATTAATACTGTAATAATTTTGCCCACCACAATCTTGTAATAACATTTATTGTCTGAATAATCTATACTTTTGGAAATAATAATGCATCATGTTTAAGAGCATTGGCATTAGAGCTGAATTTCCTGGACTCAAAGCTCATCTCTGTTACATACTGGCCATGTAACTTTGGATAAGTTACTTGTCTTCCTTGTACCTCGTTTACTAATTTGTAATAAACACATTATTATAATGCTACCTCCTAGAGGTGTTCTGATTTTTAAATGGGTTAATAAATAGAATGGTGCTTGGCACCTAGTAAGCACTCAATGAATGAGAGCTAATGTTCATTTTATAATCTCATCATTTATTGCCTGGCCATGTTAAATTTTCCATATAAGTAGTAAAAACAAGTATACCATAGTGGCAAGAGTATATTTGGATGAAAAGATACGGATGTGACTTCCTGTTCTGATCTGCAACCTCAAGAAAGTCACACCACCTCTCTGGATTGTAAGAGTTGAACTAACCTCTAAAATATCATCAGGATTGAAAATATTTTACCAGCTCAACTAGATTGTCCATTATTTGAGGGTAAACAGCCAAGTGATATTTATGGTTTCCACAGTTCACAAAGAAAAATATACATTGAATTGAACTGAGTACGTTGAGTATTAATTTATGTATGTTTTGATGGATTGAAATAAGCAGAAGGGAAATGGGAAGAATCTTCTTTAATGATACATCCCGAGACTGGTATCTTCTACATCAACTTTATGTTTAAAGACTTCCATTATGGAGAATAAAAGCATAAATATCTATAAGTAAAAATTGCATACTATTGTAATGTAATCATTTCCTTTTTCTCCCATCTCCCTCATTTGCCAATAAAAACATGCATATACATGTGAACATAGATACAACTCAAACCATGGAAATTATTTAGAATTTAATTGTAAGAGGGCACTGTTTATAACCATCTACAGTGTGTATATATAAATACACACACACACACACACACACACACACACGTATGCACATACCTCTAGGGGTTTTCTCACTTACTGTTATTTGTCCCACTATTCTGAAAGTTCCTTAAGAATACATTTAATTTATTTTTTGTGTTTCTCAGTGTTTAAACCAAGAGATTCTTCTTACTAAATGGTTATTAAAAAGAAATTTTTAAATCTCTTACAGTGGGTAGAAGAAATGCAATAGGAGATTTTGGTCAATAGTGGGTGAGGGACAGCATATTTCTTCCAGAAAAATCCACTGGGTTAAAATAGGAACCCAGCGAGTGACTGGGGTTCCAGGCTGAGGGAGCTGTAAGAGATAGGAATTTATCAGGGCTTCAGTAGGTCCAAGATATGACTCAGCTTAGCCAGATTAGAGATTTGTAGTCTGAGCTCATGTAGAGGCTATTAGCGGGAGAAGTTTTGATTTGGGGAAACACAAAATTTTCCAGCAAATCCCCAGGTACCCCATAGTCCAGGCTTAGGAAAGTAAGACTAGGTATATACATGACCTACTGTTGGAGATGCAGCTCCTAATCTCCTGCCAGATTTGGTCCTTTTGGAAATGGACCTTGGTGATGCTGACTTGAACCTGAAGGTTTTTGGTACCTGGGGCCAGGCCAAGTTGAAGCAGGTCAGGACATACACCTGGTGCAACCTAGAACTGGAGAAGAACATGACTGCACTACCACTAAGGCTATGGGGGTCAGAGAGACCTGCCAAATTAGAGATGTAATGTGATGCACAGGTCGTATATATTGGTGATCACAGCAATTTATTTCAGAAGCATGAACATTTGCACGACAGCAAGGAAAATTTTATTTTAGAGCTAGAAATATCAAAATGTTGTCAGATAGATGTTTTTTAGAAGTCAGGAAAGATACAGACTAATGATAATAATAAAAAAAAGCTAATTTCCTGAGCCATTAATAGGTGCCAAGCTCTGTTCTGAGCTTCTTATATTGTATAGCAGTTTAAAGAAAATAATCAATGGATGGAACTTTGCCCTAAGAAGTTAATTTGCAGGTTGAAAAAGGAAAATTGACCCATCTCAACATAAAATTAAATGAAATAGTATGAAGAGAGAGAAAAAAGACAGTGCAAGAAGAATGAAACGAATAAATATAAAATGAAACATCTCTACTCATTTCAGGTAAGAATTTAAAGTGGAAAGAAGGATTTATTGCTTTTGAATTCAAGAATTTATTAAATTAGGATTTACTAGTTGAAAGAGCATAACTTTTGGGAACCCATAGACCTGAATTCAATTTCTGACTCCATTTATTATGTGACCATAATTCAGTTATTTTAAATTCTCTAAAGCTTTGTATTGTCCACAAAATGGGAATGATAATACCCACCTCATTAAGTTGTTATGAGAATCAAGTGGAATGAGATAAAATACACAAAATATTTATTATAGTGTCTTATTCTTAAAGCTAAGTCCATCACTATTCTTTAATAATAGGGATAACTAACATTTATTAAGCATTTATCATTTAACGGGAACTTTGCTAAATTGTTCCTTTGTAATATCTCCTTAAATATTTAAAAAACTGACCATATGAAACTGATCCTGTTTTCTCTACTATATAGGTGAGGAAACTGAGGCACGGATACATGCATATTGCTTGCACAAGGACTCAGAGTCCTTGCTGGGGAGCTAGGATTCAAACTTAGGAAGCCCTGTCCTCCTGACAACACTGTTTGTGGTTTAAGTTCACTGTGGTTTCTTCAAATTATTAGCTCCTTAAGGTTCAATGATTTTTGTCTAGCTATATCACTGCTGTTTCCACAGCCCTTGGTGTAGTACCAGGCACATAACAGGTTGAAAGACTAATCTGTGTGATTTTTTATGGTATTTGTCAAAGAAAAACAGGAAGAAGACAGTGCACTGGTTGGCTAAAGTATATGAGTTTGAGGCTATACCTGCTATTGTTTCCATATGCCTCTTTCAGATCTTATAGACCTATTGCTGTCTCTGACATATACTTGGAACTCTCTCCCTCACCTCGCAGGTGAATTTCAGTGTAAAGAAAATGAACCTGAATCCACTGAAAAAATTTTTCTTCGAAAAAACGGAACAGTTTGCAAACTGGGGAGATGCAGCCTTCCCTAGAAAACAAAGGTGCAGAGAGAACAAAGAGAGAGGCTGTCTTTTTTGGAGAAACTTTTCACCCAGGTTCCCAGTCTGGTCTGCTGATGCAAAAGAAGGGTGTAAACTAGCTTAGTTGTGATTGGTTGATGCAGGTCACAGTCCACTGGTTGATTCAGGAGGCATAAACAAGAATAGACAGCTATGAAAGTCCCAAGGTTAAGCAAGCATGGGGGCTTTCCAGAAAAGCAGGGGTACGTGTGTGACCTCTCATCAGCAAATGGCCACTTGAATTTATTTTGAATTTATACCCAGTTAGCCACTCAGGATCTATCTCGAAGGATTGACTCTTTCTGGGTTCACATATGTGATTGTAAAACTTAATGTTTTTGTCTGAAAATAGTTGTCCTATCTAAGTATCATGGGTTCCATTACTCGAAATTCTCTCAACTCTGAGCATCCTAACAATCCTATTAGGATTAGGATCCTATTTCATCCTAATAATCTAATATTTCCAATATTTTGGAGTATATTAATACAGTTGTGTTACCTGCCAATTTATCTTGTCTCTCCTACTGAACCAGTAATTCAGTTCAATATGGCACAGCGCAAAATTCTTGTGCAGGGTGTTATATAGAGTAAATTAAAGGAGAATTCATTGTGGTTTCCCTCTGCAAGAGTTTAGAATCTGAATTTTACAAAGGCTTACTAAAGTAACACAAAGAACACTGCAAGCCTGAAAATATTAGTATGACTGCAAGTACACGGACAATTTTAGTATGCTATGTAAATTTCCTTAGGACAATGTCTGCTTACGTTGGTACCCCCTTTATGCCTAGACAGGAGTTATGCAAACAATGTCCAATTCTTCCATGGGAAGTAACAGAACACATTCATTCATTCATCTGGCATATGTTTGCTCAGCACTTACCATTAACATTTTAGGCACTGTGTCAGGTACAGGAAATTCAAATATAATCTGTTCCCAAAATTTGTTTTCAAGGAGCTGTTGCCCAGAGAAAGAAGGAGTTATATGTAAATGGATAATTTCCATGAAAGGGGAGGTGAGATTTAGAAGTATACACAAACAGCTGTGGTGTTGGAGAGCAAGAAGTGACCAGTGAAAGTTTTCTAAGACTCAAGCCTGGTGGCAATGGGACCATATGGAGTTAGGAATAGGATGGTTGCTGTCTGAAGTGGCGCAGAGCCTCTTTTGGAGTCTTACTCTGCTTATGGTCAGCACCAAACGTTAATGTTCACTGTCTAGGCTGCTTTTGAGAAGGAAAATGACATATTATATTTCTTTTGTCTTTATAGATCTTAGTGCAGAGCATATAGCACAGGGTATGTAATGGTTACTTTTGATCATTGCAACATGATGTGGTGGAAGGTGCATGGGCTTTGGTGGCTAGTAAAACTAGTTTGGATCCCCCAACTCTGTAACTTATTAGCAGTGAGTCCTGGACAAATCGACCTCTCTGAGCCTCTTTCCCCAAATGAGAATAAGAAACATTGTACAGAATGCTTTTTAAGAATTATCACATTTAATCTTCTCCATCCCCCTGTAAAGTAGGCACTTTTATCATTCCAATTCTCATTTTACAGGTGAGAAAACTGAGGCTAGGCTGGGAAGCTAAGTGACTTGTCCCAAATCACAGAGCTGATTATTGGGAGCTGGGATGCACATCTAGGCAAACATATTCAGTTCTACTTGATAACTGACTTTTCAGGCCTGTGGTAGGAAAAATAATCTAGCTCAGTGCCAGAAATGTAGACGCTCCTCCCTGCTGTTGTTATTTACTTAATTGGAGATGGTGGATCAAACACAAGACTTGACAAGCTATGGACAGAACAAAAGACACAATGTCTGGATCATATTTCTCTGGCTCTTCCTTTCTGAGGCCACTGCAATCCAGTCCTCAGCTCAGAAGTCAGGGCAGTCCTGGAGCACACTATTCAAGGGCCTTGGTGTTTAGGGGGTAATAAAACCAATATGAAATGGGGTGTTTTTGCTCCTCGAAGCCAGACTCCTATCCCAGAAATAGTGGGCTGTCTGATTCCTTCTCCTCATTTCACATCACACCTCAATCTGCCATTGATTGGATCTAGATGAAGTACCCTTTCTATGGAGCAGGATCAATTTAGCCAATTTGTCTGATTTAGATGCTGCTGAGATCAGTGCCTTGAAGCCCAGGATTGGCAAAGGGCAAACTTCTTTGTGCGATTCTATATTTAGTTAAACTGCTCCTTGTTTGGCCAGAAAAATTCTTCCTGTAGTTGCCAGGCACTGATGTGATCAAAAAGTGACCTCTGAAGTTGGACAATTGATGTTAAATGGTGCTACCAAGCAAAAAGAGTGGCTCCTGGGAAAAAGGACTTTTTTTTCCCTTTCAGTAGAAATAGATTTCAAATACAATTTACCATTTCTACCTGGTGAAAGGGCATGTCTCCTCATGAATCCACGGGATGCTGAGAGGAGCACCATTTCTTTTCAGAAGGCCATGTTTCCAAATTAACTTGTTCGGATGCTAAGCAGAGAAGCAGTCGTGCTGCTCAGAAGAACAATTACTTTCCCTGGGTTGTCTACATGCTGGTTCATTCAGCTCACTTTATGTTCCAATCTTTGGCTGTGTCTGGGATGGTGGTTCAATACAGAGGGGGCTTAGAGTTTTCATTTCAGCCAAACCAGTGACACAAAACCGAGAGCCTGGTGAGAATCTTGTAAGATGCCGGGTTTGTGCAATCTGTCTTCTGAGTCCTTCAGACTGACTCCCAAAAGGGAAGCTAAGAACACAGGGGAGCTTTTGAGTGGTTTCCCTGTCCTGGGGAAGATGAACACACACACACACACACACACACACACACACACGGGACACATGAGCTCGACATCTGTGTAGCATCAGAGTTGTAATTGGAGGTGACTTTGAATGAAAGGCCATTTCAGCTGTGGCTACAGCTGCCTTCTGGCCAGCATAGCAAAGCAGCCCCTACGGGAGGTTTGGACCTGGGCGCTCTTTCCGTGGTATTGTCTGGTGAAGCATCAGCCTGCCTGGTGGGCACTGAGCTCACGGCAGAGGTTGAAAGGCGTGGAGGTGGTGCAGTCACCCCCATGTGCCTGCTCCATACTGTCACTGTCACTACTGATGGCCCAAAATGCGCCACCTCTTTACCAAGTGCTCTCAATGCCAATTGGCTCTCAGGGGACATAGGACAAAGGCGCATACTGGATCTTCACGTTTTAGAAAGAGGATAATCAATCTTACTCCATGTATAGAACAGAGTCAAGGCCGGGGAAGAGCAATAAACCCTACCAGCTGCTCTGGGGCATTGGAAGGGAAAACGGAAGGGGGGCCTGGGGCTTTTTTTGTCTTCCCCAAACCTGTGGGAACAGATTCTGTCTTAGATGACTGCACAAAGAGGGTGCGAGAGGGAAAAACATATTGGCGTAGAATGAAGTTCAGTGCTCGGTTTTCTAAGAAAGACACTTTTCTTCTGAAAACCCAAAATCAAACTCAAACTATTTGTGCTTGATAAGTACATAATCTGTTTCATAAACAAACAGGTCACCTGTGTGTCCATGACCCTTGTAACCACGCCAGTGTCAGCAAGACCTCAGGTATTTGGCCAGGTTACATCAGTTTGTGAAAGGAGAACTGAATTGTGCCCCATATTAACTACGGAACAATTTTTTAACATGTTTCCTGAGAATTTGGCAAAATGAAATGCTGGGTATTTCTGGTAGTGTTATTTATTTTTACCCTTGAAGTCTTCCTCCATTTTCAGCGTGTTTTCCTAAGAACACAAGTTACAGGATATTAACCGACAAAGTGTCAGTGGTAAAATAAATGGCAGAAACTCTATGTGAGATGAAGTCAAATAGGTTTCTCTCTTGCAGGATCTTTTTGAGCATTGATATGTATGGAAATCTTCAAGATAGTATTTTTAAAACGTATTTCATCTCAGGAGGCTTTTCCTGATGAGTGCCTTGCAGAAACAGTGCTTGGCAGAACGCATGGGGGACATGCTAGTGTGAAGGTTGTTCCCTGGGAATTACTTTAAAAGGACACATTCTGCAGCCAGCCTTTCAATGCTTAAATATTTGGAGGTTATAAGATTCCTCTTCTAGTTTTGGATTCAGGGTTAAGAGGTGAAGATTTTTCACAAGACTTGGGGATCTTCAAAAGAAACCCTGAGAGTTAGAATCCATGCCATGGCAAGAATGGGAAGCCTGCCCTGTCTAGGAAGGGAATGGTATCCATGACGCATTTTGAGTCTGAGATCCCGTAGAGTGGGACAAATAGTGATTGAGTGAGCACCCCAGCATGCCAGATTTCACATAGGTGGACTAATTTTGTCTTCAAAATAGCTCAAGGAGGAGAAAACTGAGGTTAAGCCAATTACCCCATAGTATAAGTGTGTAATGAGTGGTGGAGTTGAAACTCAAACAAACCCAGTGCATCTAGAATGAAACGAGGCAATCTGACTTTTACATGCCGTTCTGTGTTGACACATCTAGATATTCTGCCACATCCAGGGTCACAGTTCAGTTGAGTCCTAGAACTTTATTTTCCCAAAAGGATGGAAATCATCTAAGATACAAAGAATAGCTTATTAGGAATCTAACTGACTTCGGGAGGTATGCACTGTGATTCCGTGAGGGTTTGGGGTGCTCCCATGTCTAGTGGCTACTCACCAGGGGACCTTATGAGCAAATGTGAAGAGCTCATGTTTGCAGTAGCCTTGAGGGCTCTTCTTTGTGAAATTTGACCCATACCTTGCAAATTGGTGACCTCAATTCCTACTGCTGCTTGCCCTTTGCTTTACTTGGGGGAAAATTGTATTTGAGAAGAGTGGAGGGTTAGTCTATCCCGTAGGGTAATCCCCTATAAACCTTTCCCACTAACTTTTAGAATAACTGGACCTTTCTAGGAAAGAAGGAGTAGGAATGGAATAGCTCTGGACAGTTTTGCTCTTAAGAACTCTACTCATTTCCCTATGGCTCTAGGAATTATTCCACCCTACTTTGTTGTAGAACTTCAGAAATTTTTGATATCAGAACAGATTCAGGGAAGGACTAATGATTGCATTTTTATTTAAAGCTATATGAACCCTTTTTCTCACTGAAGTAACTTTAACAAGGGAAGCTCAATGCTTATTATTAGTCACTCTTGGAAAACTCTTGGCATCTGAATACACATTAAACACAACAAGCTAAATACCCTATTAAATAGTGCCCTGTTGTTTACATCAGCTGGTCTAATCACAGAGAACCATTCTGGATTAACCAACCTGGTTTAAAATATGGGATAGCTAATCTCAGAGTCATTCAGTCAATTAGTTAGTTGATCAACAGTGCTGCTTAAGCTAAACTGACTGTGCAAACTAACTCTAAACAAGGCATTTTAAGCATGCACAAGCTAAAAGTCAGGGGTCTTTGCATTCAAAGCATTGGGGAGATGACATATATGTACACACATGTTCCTGGGATATGACTGAAGGGCACTATGAACATAGCATATGGAAAAATGAGATAACGAAAAGGAAAGTATGAACCCGAGGGTGGAAGGGAGATTAAACAGGTGGCAAACAGTATTTGTAGCAGAAAGCAGATGACTTGTTAAATAAAGGGGTGGGAAGAGCGAGAGGGAGGTGTTGAGGCAGACTCCATCTCAGATGGTTTGATCCAAGTAAATTTGGTGGTTCTGGGAGTGGTCTATACATTCAGGCAAGCTCTCAAATGGCTTTGAGGGTCAAGGACCCCCAACCCATTAGTAACAAGAGCAGAAACACGAGGGCAGAAAAAATGTCTGACTCACCATTGTAACCTCAGCATCCAATTCAAAGACCACCTGGCATATGGCAGCACTCAGTGAATTTTTGATTAAGGACTAAATTAATCTGTCATCCCCGGCATCAGGCCAGGAACTCTGCAGACATGCACCGTTGCAGCCCAAGTAGAAGTAGCGTGACTGGAGAAGAGGGAAAAAAACGGGAAAGGGAGATGGGATGAGGGAAGTTTGTCTATAACACAATCCAATCGGCTTAATTTTGGTCTTTATGTACATTTTTAAAAAATTGAATGTAAGTAGCTTTACTTCCTCATCTTCTTGTGTAGAGACAGTTAAAATATCCTCTCATCTCTCCTCCAAGGGGGTTTAAAAGTCTTGTAGAAAGTTCCCCATGATGATCAAATGGGATCTATGTCTTCTGTGTTGTGCCTTGATTCAAGATTATTTATTCTCATAATTTAAAGATAAAACTGTATTATCCACCATTCCTATCTCGTCTCATCATTTTATTTACTGTACTTGAAGAGAAAATACCCAGATTTACTAATTTCAACCTTAAAAAATGCTTCTCCAATAAAAGAACACAGTGAATAAAAAATGAAATCCTAATTTCATGACCAGGTTAAGTCTTAGACATTTTCAGAAGGCAGAGGACCATATTTATATTTCTTTATACTAAAACATTTTTCATTGTTGATTTCAAATTAAAATTTAACTGGGTATCCTGCATTTTTATGTGTTAAACTGGCAACCTTAAATACATAATTTTTAATGGTGGAATTTCTTGAGACAACCCATATCATACAAGTTCTGTGGGGGCACAGTTTAAGAATCCTGACTTTCAGAATGAAAATTTTAGTTGTGCTACTTACAGAAAACTAATTCTAAGCAAAGGTATTCTTTTGAAAGTGAATGAAAGGAGGATGCAATTTAAGCTCAATCTTTGAAAACTGTTTTTCTTCAGTTACACCCCAAAATGGAGTTTTGAAGACAAACATGTGACTAGCAAGTAGTTAGGTATTTGGGCTAACTGACCCACTGCAAAGGATACTTGACTTTCAGAATCAGTAAGAACAGAGGATTTTGTGCACCAACTAGTTCAATTCCACAGCTTTGCAGTCTTAATATAAATTTGTATCAAAAAATGCTATGATATACAGATACCTTCTTAATTTGAATAATAATTTTCTGGTTTCATAAACATCTCAGGGGGCTTGTTCCAGAGTTTCTCTAGCTCTGATTTTAACAGGTGCAAGATAGAGCATGATTTTTTTTTTTTTTAATAACACTTAACCAATCTGTGTTTAGTTTTCCACATGGAAAATGAAACTATTATCTACTCTCACATACATTGCAGAGACAATTAAAGAAATACTGAGATAATATGAAACTAATGCCAATAGATTTCTCTGTTATTTCAAGATACCTCATTTTATAAAAACGAGCACTACTATTTATATCTTTTGGCAAATTCCATTATCTAGGATGAACCTCATTTAGCATCTGCCCACTCCATGGTCTATAGACTTAGGGAACAATATATAGGACTAAAGGAAGAAATGAACTAGACCTTCATTGTGTTAATCTAACAATCAAAAAAAGAAGGCACCCTCTTTATTAACACTTCTCAAAAATGCTTTAATATTTCAAACAACAATGGTAAATTATTAAGTAATTTGGGGAACAAAACATTGAACTATAAATGAAATGGAATTTGCTGAGAAATTCCAGCTGTGTGTTCCTATTAGTATACTATGGGCCAAACTAGACCATAACAAGTAAAGGATATCAATTAGGCCTTTTAAAATGTATTGGAACTGTGCAGAATGGATTAGATTAAAGGAAAACATGCTTTGGCTTGAGACTGGTAACACTGCAGTCAGATCCAAGTTACTCTTGGTAGAATCATAGAATAACAAATACGGTATTGTTTATTAACCTTTATTAATTTGCAAGAGCTTTTACTTGTAAGGACCTAAAATACTTGAACTTCTAGCAGACCCACAGATAAACCTGACCATGCTGCTGGTATAACATAGTGAGCATCCACTTCCAAAGGTCTACATTGTTTGCTGTTATTAAATGAAGTAAATTCATTTTCCCATCTGCATTATTGTCATCCATCAATAATACATAAAAAAATATATGATTCTGCCATCTGTGCTTGTCCTTTTAAAATGCAATGGTCTCTTCTGTATGACTAATTCAAAAGGGAGAGGATACACCAACATTTATTTCTCTCATTGGTTCCCATGAACTTTGTCCTGTGATTTGTGCTTTAAGAAAAATTAAACCACAAAGTTGGTCAGGCTAGTTAGGCTACGAGTCCATGAGCCTTGGGGTAAACAGACTTTCTCTGCAGATTTTTTCCTGCTTTTGTGGGGCATTTTGCTTTCTCTTGTAATGGCTGAACAAGGTTTTTCAAAACCAAGATGGAAAAGCAGATCTAAACACAACGACATACACCATACCAACATTCCAAGCGAACACCAGCCTCGCACAGTTGTAGCTATACAGAGCACACTTTGTGTAACAGTTACTGTTGTGCACCGCAGAAAGGAGAGGGAACCAGCGGCAAAATCCAGTGGGTCATGTTCAATTCTGAGACACAAAGACAACTGGCAGGAAAAAAAGAGAGAGAGAAAAAGTTTCATTAGAAAGAACCAAAAAAAAAAAAAAAAATTAACCTCTGCATTGCCCCCGGGTCATATCCATGGATTTTCGTATAGAAAATGGTTCGTTCATTGCAAAGGCCCAGACTTTAATTTGACATAATACTAGCTCTTCATTTTACAAAGTGCCTTTCATCATTTTGACCTGAAAATTCATATTAGGCAACCAAATTAGAAAATGATTGTTTAGAGAAATGAAAACTAGAAGCTCAGGCAAAGGGAAAAGAAGTAGGCCAAATTGTTTTCCCCCTTCAAGACTTATTTTTGACCACAGCACAGGGAAGCACATCAGTGCATGCTTTTCTGCATCCTTTATGGGCCTCCTTGTTTGTAGAAACTACTACAAAGGCTTAATTTAAATAAAAGGTACACAAAGTTCATCTAGAGCTGCTCTAGGTGAACATCCTTAGGGGCTCTCTTAAGTAGGCTCCATGAGCCGACCTTGTCTTTCTAGAAATGAGGCCCATTTTGCTTGCTAAATTATCTATTGTGCTCACATTTAGGCCATGCCTGAATGACATTTAGGCTGAAGCATTCTGGGTGCCTTGGTGGACTTTCTGTTACTTTGGCAAAAGGTGAGAATTGTCTCTTCTACCCATGGCCAAACTAAGTTCAGCATCTCCTGCTATCCCATGGTTTATGCAGCCATAATTGGTAGATAATGTTTGAAAAAATTACCTTAGCCTTGTAATGTGAACAAACACATAACGAAAAACATTCTCTGTCTCATAAACATTTAAGAATGTTTTCAATTTTGTAAAAAGCACAATTTACACAAAGCACACTGCTAAGATATTATCTGTGACCTGGTCTTGCCTCTGCATGCTCATTTATGTTATCCTATATTTTCTTAATGTGAAAACACCTTATAAATAACTTTCATTATGCTTTAATTATATATGTAGTATATAAGAATAAAAAAATCAAACAGGAAATACAAATAAATACATAAAAACTAGTTATAATCTACCACTCTAGATTACTAGTAGCATTTTGGTGTATAACTTTCCAGATTTTTGTCTCTCTCTTTCTGTATATATATTTGTATATATTAATCCACACAAACTGTATTTGCTTTCTAATTTAAATCAAAAGAACAGCATACTTCATATATTCCTTTGAACTCTTTGTTGTTGTTGTTGTTCAACAACATATCCTAAATATCTCAAATGTTAACAAACTTAAGTCCACAACATCTTTCAATTACTGCAAATTATTTCATAATATGGCTGTACCATAGTTGAATCAGCCAATTCATTTTTGTTGAATATTTTTGAGGTTGTAAATTTTTCACAATTATGTACAATGTTGTCATAAACATTTTTATAACATCTTTGTGTTTACATTAATTTTTCCTTTAAGATAAACTCCTAGAAATGGATTTAATAGGTCAGAGGACATAAACATTTTTGAGGCTTTTGATACATAATGCCAAATTGCCTGTCACATGGGCTGTATCAATTTAATCTCCTACCGGTGAGGTATGAGAGTGGCTGGTTTACTGTACTCTCATCACCGCTGGTTATTATTCTGTTTTATGTTGGTCCATTTCATAGACAAAAATATAATAATTTTAGTTCATCTTTTTTAAAGCAACAGAGGTGCTTCTGGACTGTCACATCTCTGTCATTGGCTGTTAGCATCTTACCTTTTCTCACAAGGGCTCTTAGAGATTGAAAAAGATCCTTAACTTGCTGAATTGGAATTAGAAAAGTTCAGAACTCGAAGAATTACATTTCCAGAGTAAGAATAGGAAATTTTTACATGCGGGAAAGACAATAACCATGATTAGAAATAACAGAGTTTAATTCTAAGTTTTGGAGAATGTTTTGAAAGTGTAGTATTAAAGTTTTTTTGTTTTTGATTTGTTGGCTGTCCAATATCTAATACTATAATAACCCTCATAGCATCCCGAATGCTTTTCTGGATAATCCGCCATTGTGTGTAGTCTTGTGAAATGACAGTGCCCACTGAAGACAACACAGCCCCAGTGACCCTTGGGATAGATCACATGACTAGGACCCAGCCAATCAGATACGCTCTCCTGGGATTGTGACTCTTGAGGAAAAGACACAATGATATGGATATGGTTGTCAATCATGCATCTGAAACAGCAGTAATGTGCTCCTTACAGTTTAGCCTTACAGAGTTTTCATGGTTTCTGTTCATTCTAAGTCTAGTCTTCCTAAGCAGTCTCTATACTCTTCCCAAAAATTCCCTCTGCTTAAGTTGCCCAAGTCAGTTTCCCATGTTCAAGAATTCCAACTACACACAAATGGATAACATGATTTTTTTTTTTAGCAATTTGGCTAAGTAATCTTTCCTTCACCCTTGAACATTATATTACCCCCTAAAAAGCTTCTTTTTTATCACCATGAGGAGGCTCAACACTTAAATATAATAAATCCATTTTGGAAGAGTTTTCTCATTGCCTTGCCGTGATGAAAATGACAGCTCAATGCCTAACTCATTGCAAAATCAGAAAACTGCACTCTCTGCTTTTCTCTGGGATCTCATTTTTCATTAAGGGACTCACCTTATGCACTTAAAGTATGACTTAAGGATGGAAAAATACCGTGGGACTTTCCTCCATCTCACTAAGGTGACTGCGAATAGCCACAAAACTCTGGAGAGATAAAGTCTTTGTATTCAGAGCCAAGATTGCCTCCGAAGGCACTCTTTTACCTTTTACCCTCGTCTTCTTTTCTTCTTCCTCTGACTTCTTTTTTTCTATTAACAGAATGAAGCCAAAGTAACTTACTGTAAAGCATTCTAAGCCAAGCTCCAAAAATACATGTCCAAGACTCTTTAGCCAGGAGTCTCCCAGTAAATATGTATCTCCCAAGTTTATGTTTTCCTTCTGGCCTGGAAGATAATAATAATGCTGAAAATAGTAGTAATTAAGTTATCGAGAAGTTTTTAAGCACTTAATATCTGTGATGCACTGTGGTATATGCTGTATTTGGATTATCTTATTTGATCCTCATCATAATCATGTGATAATAATCATAATGATTAACGGTGGTAGTAGTATACTACTATTATCCCCATTTTGCAGATGGGAAAACTTGAGACTAGAAATATAAAAATTTAGCTCCACATATACAAACAGTAAATGACGAAGCTGAGATTCATACTCAGGCAGTCTGACTCTTAACTTGTATTTGGTTTGCTTGTGTTTCACAGATTGCAATGACATAAAATGTTCCCCAAACATTTCTGTGATTTCCTCAGATGGATTTTTCAAAGTCTTTTTCACCTACTAGAGAAAGATTTTGTAGACACTGTTTGGAAGTGCAAGCCTTTGGAGGTACTCATGAATAAATTTTCATTTCTCTCATGTAAATGGAGTGAGGTTCTGAAACTCTACACTGAGGCTGCACAAATAATCTGGCACTGGCAGAGGTGAGGTGCAAGTTTCTGCCACTCATCATAGAGCAGTTTTCTCAGATTCCTGTGTCAGACTGATTTCTAGTATCCCAGCTTCGTGGTACCTCACTAACTCCCCAGTACTGGGATGTGACCTAAGCAAGAAGGAAGATTAAAGGCCAGGAATGCTACCAAAAGTAAACCACCAGTCACAGAGCCTGGCCTCTTCCTCATCCTCCACCTTATTTTGCTTTTATGAAATTGTATTTACTTCTACCTAGTAATTTTCCAATTCTAGATTCCAAACCAGCCATTTGGTGAGCATTGAACTCCCCAGGAGTTTCATGGGTCAGGGTGTTGAAAATGCTGTTATTGGCTTGAAAAAGAGGAAGCCTCACAGTGTTTACTATTCTGCACTTGCTTGTTCAAAGGCAGAAAGTTTCTCAAATACTTTCCCTTTTATTCCTCTCTTTTTTATTCCGTTGGGTTTTGAAAACTTGTGGTCAATAACCTTTTCGCCTGTCACATTCCAGTGTAAAACGTGCTTCTTGCAGACAGATAGTTTTGAACCAACCCCAGCCTCTAATCTTGGCCACTTCTGTGTATGTTCCCAGCTGTGTGTCTTCCCCACAAAACAGTTGTAAGATTAAATGGAATTGTGTATGCTTTCATTTGAATTCAATGTCTTGACTTGAATACACTGGGTGGACTTTGTTAAAATATATCTATTCATATTTTTACTATAAGTGATTGTTGAAAAAGGTAGTTTACTGCCCATGTTGAGTTAGGTATAGCGTGCGCTGAGCATGGAGACACAGGCAGACAAATGCACCTGTTGGTGTTATTAGATTTACTTGCATGTGAACTGCTATTCCCTGCATTTCCTTTCCCTCTCTGATTTCTCCCATGGATGAATCAAAACTGTCATTTTATAGCTTAGTTTAAAGAGATAAGGTAAAATGGAGCATTTAGAAATAAAAATTCTTCTTCTTTCTCTCTTTTTCTGATACACAGGAGTCTTAACTTTGGGTCCAATCTCTCAGTGAAAAATAAATCTACCAGGTGTAGTTATCTAGATCCACTGAAGGCTTGGAAGAAAAATAAACTAGATACAACTGCCTTGGACTGGGATAAAATTTGTAAAAAGCATTCCAAATTAGTATCCTGAAATACCTGAGGTTTTAAACTGTTTTTTTTTTTTTGCTCTTTTTTTAAGTGTTTATTTGTTAGGAGAAAAATTGTCAACTTTGAGGAGAAATTAAGAATTTGTATTATTCATCTCAGAGAGAGTCCATGTATGAGAAAACAACAGTAAAATCTACTTTGGGAAAACATTGTGCCAAATTATGACTTTTATTAATTTCATTAATTTTAGTTTACTAAAAACAACAACAAAATAATATCAATGAAATAATAACAGTAGCAAGACTAGTCACTTCAACTTGATAATCACATTTCATTCATTGCTACTTTGAGCTATGTATTTGAAAACAATGTCATATGGAAGGAAAATGGAAATTAAAGGGGAGGTAGTTAATTAGACATTTTTAAATATCTAAAATATTTTTTATTTCAGTGTTCATTCTATTTTAGTTTTTGGAGTCATAATGTTTGTTTATCTTTTTCCAACATTTTATTATGGAAATTTTCCAAATACAGACAAGATGAAAAATTGTTTAGTGCATACCATGCACTTACCACCTAGATTCTACAATTAACATTTATCTACATTTGTTTTACTGTGAATTGATTCTTTTATCCATCTATCAATCCATTTTGCTTTTCAGTGCATTTCAAAGTCAGTTGCTGATATCAGTGGACTTTCTCCTAAATGCTTCAGCCTGCACCTCATTAAGTAGAGTTCCATATTTGTTTGCCAACTTGTTGGTTTTTAACACTATTATTACCCCATATTTGGGGCTCTCTACTGACATTATGACTTTCCCAGACTTCCTCATCTTTCTTTCACTATCTCTTCTCTTATTCCAACTGTTCCCATCTTTTTATTTCCCTAACTCTGTGCTACCTCCAATTTCATTCCTCTCCTTTAGAAACTATTTCTCAGGTCAAATACTGTAGGTCACTGCTAAAAACTGACTGGTACTTCGTAAAGATTACAAAGTTTACAGCCAGCTAACTCAGGGAACTTAAGAGTCTGCTAGGCAAATGTGAGGCCTGGGTTTTGTTGAAATAGTCAAAGAAGATCCCGACTCCTCTCACCCCATGCTGCAGATATTTGCTTGGAAAATGGTGAAGGCAAAGTGCCTTTCCCAGGTCTGCAAGATTTGAAATTCAAGTACAGGCTTGCAAATAGCTTTTGAATCCAGCAGCAATTTTTCAGTGGTTTTGCTCATACATCACGAATGTAGGCACATCTGTGTGCGATGTATACATTGTGTATTGTTTGTGTGTGTGTGTGTGTGTGTGTGTGTGTCTCCTGTCACATTTGGGGCCTGTATGACCTGCAATTCAACATATGCAATTCAACATAGGGTTTGTCCCCAAGCCTCTTTAGACTGTCAGCTTTATTGGTGCCATTTTTTTAAAGTTTGTTTTGTTCCCTATGCTAATAAAGCTTGCCTCTGCTTCAATCAAAGCATATCATCTCTCTCTCTTTTTTTTCTGTAAGCAAAGCAGCAATCTGTTCTGTTTAAATGCCTCATAGTCTTCACCCTCCCTCTCCCTGTTTCCCGAGATCTTCGAGATTGTTGACTATTATGTAACAGATGGCCCAACAGACCTCCGACTCTTTGCAGTGTTGGCCAGCTTGGCTCAGAAAAATAGCAGCACTAGAGTAAGTATTCCCAGGCATGGGACGCTCATGAATTTTAACTCCTCCACAACAAAGGAATTCAAAGGGGGTAAGAGCCAATCTATCAGGAGCCGAGGCAATTAAGAGATGTAGGTTGGCATTCTGCTGCAGAGGATCCCCTTCCTGGGTTCTGCATATTTAGACTAGATTAGGTCAGCTTGGCTTCCATTCATCTCTGTCTTGCCATGAGGTATCAAAACAATGAGACGACTCAAAAACAGAAGCCAGTGGGTTTTTAGCATTTAATGACAAACGTGCATATTGTTGTGTGAGAATACCGTAGAGAAAGGGATCCGCAGAGCCATAAAGATGAAACCACCTGATCTTCCCAAGGACAACTCCAGCAACACCCGGGGAGAGGCCACCCTTTCTGGTTTGGATTCTACTCCCATGGCCCTGGTTTTTAGTACTTCAGCCACCTGGAGATTGGGTTTAGAGCTCAGGTTGCTCATAGTTTGGGGATTATTTCAGGACTTGGAGATAGACCTACAGAGCAAGGAGATGAGGAGACGGGGTGGTAGTTATTTGTCTGTGTTTTAACTTAAAAGGTACAGAAATGGTCAAAGAATAAAATAGTTATTTTTCATAGTCCCATCACTATATAGCTTCTTGGGCATATTTGCTTCTGTTCTTTCTTTTAACACTGTTTACATTTTATTTTAGATTACACACACTATGTATGCATTGTCTCCATTGTCTTTTTCAAAAATATGGCCACTGCAGACAGCATCACAAACTCTGAGCTCAAGCCCTCCGGTGTGGCCAACACCATTCCAAGCCCCCTTTGGACCTCAAAGTCAGCCCATAATCACTTCTGAGTTTTCTGTGTGCTGCCTCTTTCTTTCTTTTTCTTTCTTTTCTTTTCTTTCTTTCTTTCTTTCTTTCTTTCTTTCTTTCTTTCTTTCTTTCTTTCTTTCTTTCTTTCTTTTTCTTTCTTTCTTTCTTTCTTTCTTTTTTTCTTTCTTTCTTTTCTTTTTAAAGAGAAATAACACATATAATTTTTCTGGTCACTGGAAATCACCCTTTTTTGCTTTTGTTTTGGAGCACAGCTATATATTTATCAATATTTTAAAATACTGTCCCATATCATAAATATGAGAGTAGGAGAAGAATGGGAATAATTCTGTGTGTACTCAAGCCTCCACCTGAAACATCCAGAACAAGAACTCGACAGTTATTTTTTAACCTGGAATAATAAATGGTGAATTCAAAAGACATACTTTTAATTTACTGAATCACATTGTTTTAAAGTGAAAGGAATTTATATGTCATTCCATGTCATTTTACATGTATGGAAAATCATGCTTAATAATAAGAATAATAATTATCATCTGGTTAAATAATTTACTTTATTGATGAAGAAACTGAGGGCCAGAAAAGTGAATACTTAAGGTCATGCAGTGGATTATGGGCAGGGCTGGGACTACAAGCCTTCATTTCCACTTTGGTATTCTTCCTTTGTGTTTTTCTAGTGAAGTATGGTATTTAATTGAGTATCTGCTGAGTTCCAGACCCTGTGCAGAAAACAAAGTAAGTACCAGGCAAGGGCACTATTCTTATAGAGCTGAAAATCTAGCTGGATAGTCCAGATGAACTTACCTGGCACCGCCAGGAACAACACGGATATATGATTGTGCTAAAGTGTGTGGTGTTGATGGTAAGGGAAATAAGAATTCTACAAAGGTAGAGGATTAGTCCCATAGAAAGTTTAAATTTAAGCTGATTTTTGAAGAATAAAATTGCAAAAGAACGGCAGAGAATGGGTGGATGTAATAAAAAGGGCAAGAGAAGGCAAAGTGGAGAGTGAGCTTGCTTGGAAGGGTCAATGCAAGGGACAGGCTGCCTGGCTCCAGGGGTGTTCCAGGGCATCCCGCTGAAATTGAAATTGAGGTGAGAAGGAAAATGATGACCTTGATTTTTCAGAAAGTATGTGGATATTGTTTTCTTCCAGGGATTATGTAGTTTCCTGAAAAAGAATTTTGAGTGTTTTGATAAAGGCCAGTCTCACTGGAGATAAGTGATATCTCATTGTGGTTTTGATTTGCGATTCATGTCGTTTTAATTTTTATTTTCAGAGTAGAACATCTAGGAAATATTAGAAGAAAGTTTTTCTGATCGTAAGTATCACTTTCTGCACTGTCATTCTTCCACAAAGTAGTATTTTTGCAATAAGGATAATATGATACGTGTCATATGATATTACCAGAAATGATTTGAAAACATTGCAAAGTTTCCCATAGGTAGTCATCATATTACACTTTGCCTTACTCTGATGATGTCTCAGCCAAATGAGAGTATCCCTAAAGTTAGTTACTTATTTTTCATTATTATACACACTTGCTCTTCAGACTAGTAACCAAACTTTTAGAAAAAAAAAATTCATGACTCAGTGCAAAGATATCTCTGAAAACAAAATGACAAAATCTCTAAATAAATACATGAAAAATTGCAAGAGATTATATAGAGACAGAAATATAAACTAAGTAACTAAAAATAAAACCTGAAATTGTCCATAATAGTTTATAGTTTATTAGCTAAACCAATGGGAGAAATTACTATCTAGTGATGCATTCCATTTATATTTACTTAAGAATATGGTTCAAATTGTAATTTTAAAACCATTTTTATTTTCTGCTTATTATGCCAATATGTTCACTGGCCCCTAAAACAACATCTGGCACTTTGTGGCCATTCAGTGTATGTTTATTCAATGAAACACAATCAAACTACACATTATTAGGTTTGATATGACATTTTTCAGGACATATAAGTGAGGTTTATATAATTCACTTTCAACGGACTGAAGGATTTCTAGGTCTTAACTCTCAGCTAACAGTAAATACTTCACAAGTATACATGTTACTCATACTGAATGGGGAGGAAAAACCAAGAGAAAACAAAATAAATCATGGACATTTCATTTTAGAAAACAAAACAATGTTTTAATATGTCCCATGTGGAAAAAATAAAATTTCTAAGGACTAAAATATAGATATTACTGGGGAGTAGAAGGTGGAAATGGTGGCATATTTTCTAAGAGAAGTTCTAACATATCAAAAATTGTTTCATTTGATAAATAAAATTTTTTTCCCATTCTAAAATAGAAATACTGTTGAAAAAGCAATCTCAATAAAATATTGAGAACAGTGCTAATTTGTCACTACACTATAGAGGAAATTCCCAAGTCAAACAATCAAATTAGTAGGCATTCAGTTAAGAGTGTAAATTGATAATAAATTAGACTTCATCAAAATGAATAAAAAAAGAAAGTTTTTCCTGGAAACGACCCTGTTAAAAGAAAAGACAAATTACAGACAGGGAGAAAATAAACATTTTTAAATAATATATCTAATAAATGGCTTGTATCTAGAATGTAAAAAGAAGACTTTAAATAGTGAAAAATCAAATTAAAAAATGGACAAAATACATGAACAGAAATTTCATTGAAGAAAATATATAGATAACAAATAAGTACATTAAAAGATTTTGTATACTATTAGCCATCAGAGAAATGCAAATTTAAACCAAAACAAGATGCTATTATATATTTATCAGAATGACTAAAATAAAAACTTGTTATAACTTCAAATGCTGGCAAACCAGAGACACTAGGTCACTCACATATTGCTGACGGGAATGTGTGATACAGCTGATACACTGAAAACTGATATAGCAATTCTGGAAAAGAGTTTGTCAGTTTCTTTTAAGATAAAAATTGGTCTTAAAATAAGACCTAGCATTTGTACTTTTGGGAATTTATCCAGGAGAAATGAAACTTATGTTTACACAGAAACTTATACACAAACTCATAGTAGGTTGATATGTAATAACTGAAACCTAGAAATAATCCAGATGTCATTTCACAGGTGAATGGCTATGCAAACTGTGATACATCCAAAAGAGGGAATGTTACTCAGTAATACAAAGGAACAGACTGTAGATAGATAAAACACCTTGAGTGAACCTCAGGGGAATTATGCTGAGTGAAAAAAGCCAATCTCCAATGATTACCTACAGTATAATTCCATTTATATATTGTTCTCAAAGTGACAAAACTATAGAAATGGGAAACAGATTAGTGGTTGTCAAGGGTTAGGGTGGTTGTGAGTGAGGGTGGCTATTTTTGGGCAGAACAAAGGAGCCTTTTGATGATGGGACAGTCTGAATCTTGAACATAGTAATAGTTACATGAAGCTACACATGTGATAAAATTTCAAAGAAATATACACACTCACACTAATAAGTGTATATATACCTGTGAAATATGAATAAATTCTAAATATTTTACCAATGTCAATTTTCTGGCTTTGATATTGTACTATGCTTATGTTAGATACTAACATCAGAAGAGGCTAGTAAGTTTGCATGGGACCTCCAGGTACCTTTCTTTGCAACTTCCTGGGAATCTATAATTACTCCAAAATAAAAAGTAAGAAAAAAAGTTACTCAAAAGAAAATAAGCCATGCATCCTATATAGAATAACAATTCTTTCTGCTTTCTTAATTTCAAGAACAGTATGCTGCATATACTAAACACTCAAGAAATAGTTCTTGAATTAAAAAAAGTTATTCCATATTAAAAGGAGACAATATATCTTTAAAATCAATCTCATAATTAACATGTGTCTAATATGTTCAGAATGGTTTTAATATTTATTTGTTAATTCCAACTTGTAATAGATATGTAACCAATGCATCTTACGTTTTACAAATGAGTTTCAAGACATTAATAAGACTGGCACAATAAATACTTTTTTATTGATATGTAAGTTGTATATATTTTGGGGTACATGTGATATTTTAATAAATGCATACAATCTATAATGATCAAATCAGGGTAACTGTGATATCCATCACTTCAAATAGTTAGTTTGCTTTGTGTTGGGAAATATTACAATTTTCTCTTCCAGCTATTTTGAAAAATATAATGTTGTTTTTATCATAATTTCCTTACTGTACACCAAATACTAGAACTTATTCCTTCTAATTGTATTTTTGTACCTATTAAACAACTTCTCTTTATTCCCCCCTTCACTTCCCAGCCTCTGGTAATCACCATTTTACTTGCTACATTGATGAGATCCACTTTTTTAGCTTCCATATTGAGTGAGAACATGTGCTATTTGTCTTTCTATGTCTAACTTACTTTGTTTATCATAATGACCTCCAGTTCTATACATGTTCCTAGAAATGGTAGGATTTCATTCTTTTTTATGGCTGAATAATATTCTATTGTGTATATATATAATTTTAGTTATCCATTTATTCATTGATGGACACTTAAGTTGATTGCATAGCTTAGCTATTGTGAACAGTGCTGTAATAAACATGGAAGTGCACAATGGAGATAGTTCTCAACATTTGGGGCCTTTCCGACCTTCTTTTTACCCACACTGCTACTGAGGCAGCCAGGGCTGAAGGGCTGTTTATATTTAGGACTGGCAAGTGTTTCACAGGGGACAGTTAAACCAGAGCACCTGGGAGCAGTTTCCTGGCCTCTGACAGAATGCCTATCACACCCAGGCTGCCTGTTTCCCCTCAGGACTGGGAGGGTTTGTCAGGGGAAGAGTTAATTAGGGCACTTAGGAGCAGCTGCCCACCTCTGACAGGGTGCCTGTCACAGAGCTTGGGGCTCACTCCCTTCCCTATAAAAAGAAGCAGTGAGTGTTTTTGTGTGCCCCAAAGACAAAAGCTACCACCTCCTCTGAAGGAGGGAGGGGCTAGCAGTCCTCTCCCCAAGCTGAGAGCTTCCTGTCTCTTCTACAAGGAGCCTACCATCCCTCGAGGCAAGGGACACAGTAATGCCTCCCCTGCTGGAGCATTTCAGCCACAGCCCACAGCTAGTCTGGTAGTCCTGCACACAGTGGGTTAAGCTGCCTCCTCCAGCTCAACTGCAGGTGGGCCAGGGTAGGAGCTGGGAATCAGGGTGCTTTTGAGTCCCCAAAGGACAGAGACCACTGTCATTGCTGTGAGAGGGAGGTACATGTCACTTGTGTGTCCCACAGCTGCCTGCCTCTGCTAATCTCATCAAAAGGGATTTGCCCTTCCTGTCATAGGCTCACAGCACAGCTGCCCCTCTCCTGCCTGAGTGTTCTTCTGGAGCAGACAGCACGTGAACCCAGTGAGGACTGACAGCGAGTTTAGCAGCTTGGTCTGGATCTCATCCCCACAGGACTCAAGCACACCATCCAGGGGCCTGGAAACTAAGGATTACCTGACCTAGTCCAACACTGCTGGCACCCAAACACTCTCCCAGGGTCTGAGGATCAACTGATACAAATTGTCAGTAACATCACAGTGAGTACCTACCTGCATGAGCCAAAAGGCAGCGTACCTCTCCAGCGTACACTGAGCAGCAGAATTCCCAGCAGAGGAGAACAAGTGAACTGCAGAGCTAACTGTTTTGAGATGATGGAAGAGGTTTGAGATGAGAAGGAACCAGCATAAGAACTCTGGCAATATGAAAAAGCAGGCTACTTCAATACCCTCAAAGGATCACACTAGCTCTCTAGCAATGGACTTTACCAAAAAAGAAACTTTTGAAATGTCAGATATGGAATTCAAAATATGGGTCACAAATAACCTCAGTGGGATCAATTAGAAAATTGAAGACCAATACAAAGAAACCAAAAAGTAATAATAATTCAGGACATGAATTAAAAATATGCTAAAAAGATAGATACTTTAAAAAACCAACAGAACTTCTGGAAATGAAGGAGTAATTTAGGAAATTTCAAAATGCAGTGTAAAGTTTTAGGAACAGATAAGAAAAAACAGAAGAAAGAATTTCAGAGCTTGAAGACAAGGCTCTCAAATTAACCCAGTCAAAAATATAGAAAAAAGAATCAAGAATAATGGATCAATTCTCCAAGAAATATGGAATTATGTAAATGTCTAAACATAAGAATCATAGGTATCAACAAGGGAGAAAAAGCAAAAAGCATGGAAAAATTATTTGAGGGAAAAATGGAAGAAAATTTCCCTGATTTCGTTAGAGATTTAACACGGACATATAAGCAGATCATAGAACTCCTGGAAGATATATTGCAAATAGGACATTACCAAGGCATGTAATCATCAGTCTGGCCAAAGTCAAAGTGAATGAGAAAATCCTATAAGCTGTGAGACAAAAGCATCAGGTCACTTACAAAGGAAGACTCATCCAACTAATAGCAGATTTCTCAGCAGAAACATTATAAGCCATAAGGAACTAGGGTCCCATCTTTAGTATTTTTAAACAGAGTAACTGTCAACCAAGAGATTTGTAATCTTCAAAACTAAGTTTCATAAATGAAGAGAAATGAAATCTTTCCCAGACAAGTAAACACTAAGGGATTTGTCACCACTAGACCTGCCCTACAAGAAATATTCAAAAGTGCTCTAAATACTAAAAAGAATGGTTAATACTAACCAGTGTAAAAACACTTAAAAGTAAAACCTCACAGCTGTTATAAAACAGTAAGACAAGGAAGAATACAAAGCAACTGGGTAACAATCAACATGATGACTGGAATAGTATCTAACAAATAAATTTTGACATTGAATGTAAATGGTCTAAATGCCCTACTTAAAAGATACAGATTAACAGAGTGCATTAAAAAACACAACCCAGTATATGAGGGAAGATGGCTGAGACATCAACTGCTAGAGCATCTCAGTAGGAAAGAAAGGTTTTGGAAGAAAGAGAAAAACCAAACAAATAAACATATTTAATAGATTGGGTATAATTCTGAGAGAAGAGTGCCAGAATACGTACGGGACTCCACGGGAGTAAATTGTGGAGTAGAACAAGGAGGAGCAAGAAACCAGTGGAGATCAACCCCTTAGAGGCTTGGAATCCAACTAAAAAGGTAGGTGGAGTGGTTTGTCTCTCCTACCCTCATATCTCTGAAAGTTGGTGGACTTCTGAGCTGCTGGAGAGACTTTCTGCACCCACATGCCCAAAAGCTGCCAGATAATTGGGAGCATCTGGTGGAAGTACCAGGCTCCCAGCCACCCTGGGATGCTTCCTGTCACCAGAGACCTGAACTGAGATGGCAGGAGCCATATTGCTTCTCTACTCACTGTTCACCTTTGTCCTCCTCAGGAGGCATCAGCCTCTCAGTTTTCAGGTTGCTTGTTCCCACAAAAACATTTCCCAACTCCTACCGAGACTGCAGGAGCCACAGGGATCCAGTGGGTCTCAGGGGATCTGCATGATCTTGGAGCCAGGACATTCCAGGCAGGCTGCCTTGTGCAGAGAGGGACAGAGATGAACAGAGGGCTAGCTTTCCTCAATCCAGACTCTTTTCTTCTCCCTCTTCTCCCCCACCTATGGCTGCTGAGAGAGACAATTGTGCCACCACACCGAGGCTTCTAGAGAAATTGGCACTCAAAACGTTTCCTCTTAAAGTCCTGCAGTGGGCTAATGGGTGCTTGGACTGTGAGCTCCTTGCTCACCAGCCTTCCCTGGTGCTGTGTGCCAGCTGCTCCATCAGAGCAGGGCACACCCCAGAATAGAAGGACATCAAATCTGCTTGAGCACCCCATAGGCAACTCAGAACAAGCACACTTCTCCCTGGCACAGTCAGGGATCGAACTTTGGGGACATGGGGGAAAAACCGCAGGCCAGATCCCATACTCCAGGACTTGCTTGTGTTGCTCAGGGGCATGGAGGGGAGATTTGTGAACTAATCTCAGGAGGGAAGGGAGCCTGTGTGGGCAGAACTGAGAGGAGAGGGAAATGTGGGGCACAGCTATCGTGTACTCGTGGAGCACCCCTCCACCAATAGGAAGGCTGTGCTCAGGCCAGGCCAGGATCCTGGGTGAGGAAGATCCCTAGCCCACAGCTTGATCATGGGGGAATGTAGACAGTTCATGCTCCTGCCTGCCAGGAGACATTGGAGGCTGACTGTGAAGCAGGGGAGCAGGGAAAAGAGTGAATCCCACTCCTGACAGATTGTGAGTCTCAGATGGCCCTGTCTGCACAAATAGGCTTTCTGGTTGGGTGGGGCCACACCAGCCCATCCTTGGCAGCTTTCCCAAGAAGCTGAGAATAGACCTTTCACCTCTGGAAAAATAGCTACATTGATGACTTTTGTGGAGCCTGAGGGCAGACTCACCCAACACAGACCTGACCAG
>CAUYSK010023523.1:0-41531 GCA_963575035.1 Avahi laniger | reverse complement strand
AAACCAGCCTGAGCAAGAGCGAGACCCCGTCTCTACTAAAAAAAAATAGAAAGAAATTAATCGGACAACTTAAAATATATAAAAAAATTAGCCGGGCATGGTGGCACATGCCTGTAGTCCCAGCTACTCGGGAGGCTGAGGCAGGAGGATCGCTTGAGCCCAGAGTTTGAGGCTGCTGTAAGCTATGATGACGTCACAGCACTCTAGCCCAGGCAACACAGTGAGACTCTGTCTCAAAAAAAAAAAAAAAGAAAATTCGGTCTATATATGCAATGAAATATTATTGAGACTTAAAAAGGAAGAAAATCCTGCCATTTGCAACAACATACACATACCTGGAGAACACTGTGCTAAGTGAAAAAATAAGCCACTCGGGAACAAAATACTACATATTTCCATTTGCTATGGTCTGAATATGTGTGTTCCCCAAAAATTCGTATGTTGAATTTTTATCACCAAGGTGATAGTATTAGAAGGTGGGGCCTCAGCCTCCCCCTTCACCCAGATTAGGTGAAGGCTCCTCTCTCTTAAATGGATTAGGACCCTTATAAAAAGGGCTTGTGGGAGTGTATTCACCATTCCACTCTTCTGCCTCCCACCATGTAAGGATGAAGCAGGAAGTCCCTCATCAGACACTGGATGCCAGATCCTTGATCTTAGACTTCCCAGCCTCCAGAACTGTGAAAAATAAATTTCTGTTCCTTATAAATTACCCAGTCTGAAATAATATGTTATTCCAGTACAAGTAAACTAAGACACCAGTTACATAAAAATTTAAAACAATCAAACTTATAGATATATGGAGTAGAATGGTGGTTACCAAGGGCTAAGACAGAAGGGTAAGTGGGGAGGTGTTGGTCAAAGGGTACAAAGTTATGCAAGTTCTGTAATATGAATAAGTTCTAGATATCTAATCTATGGAATAGTGCATGAAGTTAAAACTGTATTGTATCCTTAAAAACTTGTTAAGAGGGTGTATCTTATGTCAGATGGTCTTATCACAAAAAAGGAGGGGGAAGGACAAGACCTGCGGAGGTGATGGTCATGTTCACGGCATTGCTTGTGGGATGGTTCCAGGGGTGAATGCACATCTCTCTAGGGAAGTGTCCACCATGTTCATGCAGTCTCCTATCTGCTGGGTGTGTATGGAGGGACAGATGACAGCCCACCAGGACCAGACGTAGCTGGGCTTTCCCAGTTCCACATAGGAATAGATTTCTGGGGCTCTTGAGGGGGACAAGATATGTGTGGAAGAAATGTAAATAACTTGTGGTCAGAGGGCAAACTGTGATTTATTAAAGACTGCTACAGATTCTTACCATATTTCTTACTGAGAGGTGGAATGTAATTGCCCTCCACTTGAATTGGGACAGGTCGTAGTGATGTGCTTGAGTAATACAATGTGGTGGAAGAAATGCTTTGGGACTTCTGAGGAGGGATCAGAAGTCTCACAGTTTTGGCTGGTCCTCCTGGACACTTGCTCTGGAGAAACCACATAAACCCCTGAGACTGTCAGACTGTGAGGAAATCCAGGCTAGCCACAAGGAAAGGGCTGCATGCCTGCTCCACGTCCCTTGCCACTGGTGTCCTTCCAGTCGAGAGCAGAGACATTGTGAAGCAGCCAACCACACTGTCAAGTTTTCTGACCCACAAAAACGTGACATAAGATAATAAGAATAATTTTTTGTTTCAAGGCAGTAAGTTTTGTGGTACTTTGTCACAGAGCGGACAACCGGAATACTGAAAAAGCCATCAGAGGCCACAATATTGACAACTTAATTCTAAAAATGTGGATTAAATGAACAGAAGTCAATAAATTTCATTTTTCTATTTATGTTTACCTTTAAATTACACTCAAGGTTTTTATTCTGTTTTTGTAATAAAACACTCTGGCCCCAAGGAAAAGTTTCTGATCTTTTTGTGTAGCAATGTGTTAAAGTGGTTACCTGAAATAGAAGAATTAAATACAATATTTAAGAGTTAGAAAACATAACAGGTATTTTTGAACTATAAACACAGAATTGTTACTGACATAAGTTTATATAAGCAAAAGGTACAAGTTATGAAACTCTATGCTTTTTGTTTTTCTTTGCATATCTTTTTATTGAACCTTGTTCAAATGTGTCCCACTAATTCCTGGATGCTTTCTCTCTCCTGGTGGATTCCTAAGAATGCCACCACATGTGCTAGCACAGTTTACCAGGGATTGAACCTCACCACCCAGCAAACATAGTCTTCACCTTTTGCCAAGAATGACATTTCCAATACAACAAACAAAGCTGCTGTGTTTGCAAGTGAACACTGATAGCTCCCTCCCCTATAGTGGCACCGTATACAGACATTAGAATAAAATGAAAAGAATGAATGAAAGGAGGATTTATGTTTTTAAAGTATCAGGACTTAACACCAGATGAGATTAGATGAGAAAAGGGGAGAGATCTGAAAGAATTACCATTTTAGGGTCTGGATCACTGGCTGAATGATGGTGATACCACATGTGAGGGAAGAGAGAAGGATGTGGTTTTCACCTTGGATTTGTTGAGTTTGAGGTGCCTTCTGGATAACTAAAAAGGAATATTCAACAGAGAGTTGAACCTGTGGTCTAAAGACTGCGGAGGAGGTCCAGCTGGAGAGAAGCAGACTGCCAAGCCACAGAGAGCTGAATTGGTCAAACAGAACTGCCAGTGGGACAAATCGGGAATAGGATGGAATATTTGCATGAGCTACGTTAATGAGAAGAAAATAGAATTCAGGGAAACAGAAAAGAAATCATCAGTGAGGTCATGACAGAAACTAACACAGAAGAATTTCCAGGAGAAGATCATGAATAGTAGCTTGAAACACAGTAATCCCCTCTTAATCATGGGAGATACATTCCAGGTCCCCCAGGGGATGCCTGAAACCATGTATAGTACCAAAACTCTGCATATACTCTATTTTCTGCTATTCAAACAGACCTATGATAATTTAATTTATAAATTAGGCACAGTAAGACACAAACAATAATAAAAAATAGAACAATTACAACAATTTACTATACTAAAAGCAATGTGAATGTGGTCTCTTCCCCTCTCTAAATATCTTATTGTGTTGCTCTAGCCTGTTCTCTGACTGTGGTTGGTCATGGGTAACTAACACTGCAGACAGTGAAACTACACAGAGGGCTTCCATATAGCAGAAGCTTCAAGTGAAGCAGGCAAGAGGATAGTCACTGGATTTGACTACGATTTAGGTTATTGGTGAGCTTTACAAGAGATGAATTAAGACAAACCAATAAGTGGGTTAAAGTGCAAATAAGCACTGGGGACATTTGCTAGAAAATATTATTTTGAACAGTCTCCTACACACCCTGCACATACAGATGAGCTGAGAGAAATGTGTGGAGATGTATCTAAGGACCTGTGATTGATTCAGTCCTCCACATGTTCCAGGTTTTATCCATGAGTCAAGTAGGGTCTTCCAAAAGCTGTCTGGGACCACGATGTTTTACCTACTCCATAAAAACCTTATTAAGAGAGTTGTGCTTTAGCACTAGGTAATCATTTCCACTGCAGAATGCTAAGTGTTTATTTCCAGATTGGTAGTGAAAAACTTCCCACTGTATCATCTATGTGACCAATAAAGTTGGTGTTTCAGACTTTAGCAAGCAATTTAGCATGCTCTCTTCTCAAGTTCCATTCCATTCAGGTAACAAATCTGATTGTCTGTTTGCCATTGCATCAGAAAGACCAGAGACGAATTTGTACTCAGTTTAAATAACTCTAAGATCTTAGAACCTGCATATATCTACATGCTAACATTATGTTGTTTATATACATTTCCTTCAAGCTAAGGTTTAACTATTTCGGCTTTTCCATTTTAATTCATGGACCCCATACATAAAATACAATGTAATAGTGAGGAGTAAATAAATAAATAACTTACCAGAGATGGATTTTTTGTTGCCCTTGGAAATTCACAGAGCACTCTGGAAGTACATCTGGGAAAGAAGTTGAATGGAGTGGATTAAGGAAAGAACTGGTTTGGCTTGGTCCTAGATTCTCTTTTGCCCAAAACTCTCTACACATCAGCTGGGAAAAGCTAAAACCTCCCTGTGACAAAATAGTCCTTTTAATAAAGGGCAACGAAGACTCCACTGAAGATGTGCCCACAAGTACATTAATTGGTAGAGATTAGACTATTTTGGGGTTAATGAAAACATACATTACCTACTGATTTAGCAACAATATTACATAAAGATATAATTTAACAACGTAAGCCAAAGAAACATTAAGTCTTCACTAAAATTAATATTACAGAAATATATTTGGGCTGCATTAACTATTTCTCTATTAATAGGAAATTTCACAGGATTCCATATGAGTGTTTCCACTACAACACATCTTGCTTTTCTCTACCTAAACATCATGGAAAGTATGCATCTTGCAACCCAACATTTTTTTTGCCCGTGATTATATAGGAAAAAAAAAAAGTACCTATTGAATATTTCTCGGGGTACACTGTTCCAGTAATGTTTCCCAAGAACCTGTCTCCCTGTATGCAAGATCTGATGTAGCACACTCTGATGATAAATTAGGCTTTGCCATTTGACTTGCTTTGGTCAATGGGACATTAGAAAATGTGATGGAAAAATACTTGCTCACTGGTGCTTGCCTTCTTGGACACAGTCATACTACCAAGAAGTCTGGGGTTAATCTGTTGGAGATGCAGGATCTTGCCAAGCGTCAGCACAAACCACCAAATATGTAAGTGAAGCCGTCTTGAACCAACCAGCCTCAGTCGAGGCGCCAGATGACTAAATTCTCATTTGTGACCCAGGTAACACTAGCATAAAAAATGCCAAGATGAACGTGTGCAAACCGTGGATCCACAGAACTTCATCAAATAAAATGGTTGTTTTTGTTAAGCCAGTAAGTTTTGGTTGGTTCCTTACACAGCAAATGCTAACTGATACATCTAAGCCACCAAAACTCAATGTTTTTAAGAAAATTATGTAGGGGAAAAAGTCTTAAATTATATGTCAAATACAATCAATAGAACTTCACAACCACATGTAAAAGTTTTGCAAATCACAATGAATGTTGACTTGATGGACTTCATGGAGGTTGCTGGTTTTAATGGAGAACATGTGAATCTTACAAAGAAACTGCACACCAGAAGGCTACATTTTAAGTTTTTTACATCATAAAATAGTCTGCTTACTTTAAAAAACATAAAACAAAACAGTCTGTTACTTATAAGTGAGCACTATAAGAAACTGGTTTGAAGTAGAAGTGTGATGGAGTCTAATTTTCCCATTTTAAATAATGTAAAAGAGGCTCCCAGTATTTTCCTGCAGGCTTGATGACTTTCAAGAATACATTACTAACATTAAGTGGGAAACACTTGTGTTATTTACCCTTTGAGGTCACAAGCTGTACAAAGTGTTGGGAATAGAAAAGAATAGGAATGTTTAAGGCAAGGTATTTTAAAGCAATGTCTGTTCTAAGTTGACTTCAGTGTCACAACAATAATCTCAAAACTAAACAAACATTTGTTTTGACCTAATTGTGGCAAAAGGGGTAACACCAGCAAAAAGTCAGGATGCCTAACATCTACAAGTCACATGACTCTGGCAAGTCATATCTCAAATCCAATTTTTTTCATCTTTTTTATTAGGCAGAAATATCGTGGCAGGCCAGGTGTGGTGGCTCATGCCTGTAATCCCAGCACTCTAGGAGGCCAGTTGTGAGGATCACTTTAAGGCAAGGAGTTCAAGACCAGCCTGAGCAAGAGCAAGACCCCATCTCTAGGCTGGGCGCGGTGGCTCACGCCTGTAATCCCAGCTCTCTGGGAGGCCAAGGTGGGCGGATTGTTTGAGCTCAGGAGTTCGAAACCAGCCTGAGCAAAAGCGAGACCCCATCTCTACTAAAATTAGAAAGAAATCAATTGGACAACTAAAAATATATAGAAAAAATTAGCCGGGCATGGTGGCGCATGCCTGTAGTCCCAGCTACTCGGGAGGCTGAGGCAGTAGGATCGCTTGAGTCCAGAAGTTTGAGGTTGCTGTGAACTAGGATGACACCACAGCACTCTAGCCCAGGCAAGAGAGTGAGACTTTGTCTCAAAAAAAAAAAAAAAATAAGTAATGTAGTATTGGCTTATAATCCAAAGAATAAATTAAATATCTATGAGTCCATGCTGATATAAATGATTGAATAAATAAATGGGGAGAAGAGACAAAGTTCCTTGCAGTGTTTATAATCTATGTAACTACTTCCCCCTCCAGGAGGGGGAGCTAAAGTCCCTTCTCCTTGAGTGTGAGCTGGACTTAGTAACTTTACAAGGGAGAAATCTGGCAGATACTACATTAACCAAGTGATCAAGGTTAATTATCACCAGAGATAAGTCACACTGACATAACGGATCCCCTGATATCATGCCATGAAAGTGACAATCCATATTAGTGGTATCCTTTCCAAACACACATAACCTAGTCTGATCATGAAAAAAATCACACTAGCCCCAACTGAGAGGCATGCTATGAAATACCTACCCCATATGTCTCAGAACTCTCCAGGTCATGAACAACAAGGAAGAACTGAGAAATGGTCATGGATTGGAAGAGACTAAGGACACATGGCAACTAAATGCAAGGTATCCTGGATGGATCCTAGAACAAGAAAAGGCATTAGAGGGGAAAACTGGTGAAATCTGAGTAAAGCGTAGTTCAGCCAGGAAAAAAAAAAGGTAGCAGAATCACAAAATCACTTACCACCAACTAAGGTATAGCTCTGTTATTTTTTAGAACGTATCTATTTTCTTTTTAACTGAGGTGAAAGTCACATAACCATTAACATAAAATTAACCACTTCAAAGTAAACAATTCGGTGGCATTAAGTAAATTCATAATGTTGTGCAATCACCTCCTCTATCTAGTTCTAACACATCATCACCCCAAAATGAAATCCTGTCCCCATCCTCCTTCCCACCAGCCCTCAAATGGCAACCGCCAATCTGCTTTGTCTCTATGGATGCACCTATTGTGGATATTTGACATAAACAGAATCACACAATTTGTGACCTTTTTGTCTGGCTCCTTCACTTAGCATATAACGTTTTTGAGATTCATCCACATTGTAGCATTTATCAGTACTTCTTTCCTCTTTATGGCTGAATAATATTACATTCTGTGTGCTATTGTTTGTGTATCCATTCCACGAACATTTGGGCTTACTCTGCCTTTTGGCCACTGTGAACAGTGGGGCTACAAACACGAGGTCCCCACGCCCGCCGCCGGCCGGAGCCCGGACGCTGCCCCGCGACACAGGCGCGTGGGGACCCAACGTGGCGGCGCCAGCCGAAGCCGAGGCAGGGGGAATTGCAGCTGCTGACCAGGGACCCTGGAAAGTATCGCCGACCTGAGCCCCCAGCACCGTGGCCTAAAGCGTCGGGCAAGCCGGGTGTGGCCAGAAGGGCGGGCGCTGCAGAGCCTGCACCGCGCGTTTGGCGTCGTGGGCACTCATCGGACACGCGGCGATGCGCGCGCTTACTTCCTCCTTGTTGATGTCACCGATGACCACGAGCGTGGACTCGTCCGGAATGGCTGGACTTCTCCTGGCGTTGGAGCGCCAGCGCCGGTGCGATGAGAGTAACTTCGGCCGTGTTCCTGCTGCTCGTCACCCGCCATGGCCTGCCGCCTACCCCAGCCTCGCGAGGACACGGAGGTGACCCCCAGAGCCCGCAGTGACCAGAACCGAGGCCTCACTCTGCTGTGGCGTGCTGCCCGCTTCGGTCCTCGCATGGGGTGCAAGCCGCCAGCCGGAGGCAGAGCCACACTTGGGCGTCCGCCAAAACGCCGGAAGTCCTTGACTCCAGATCCCAAGGAAGAGCAGACTTGTGACCCCGACTGCGGGCTTCGGCTTTGGGCTGAAGGCCGCCAGCAAGAGACTGCGCTGCAGGGCAACGTCTTCTCCAACAAGCAGGGCCCAACCCAGCGCCAGCTTTGCGCTTTAACAGGCCAACATCATCCTCAGGTCCCGGGACCTGGGCTCCATCATCTGTGACACCAAGTTCTCTGAGCTCCCCGACCTCCACGCATTCTGGCGCTAGAGGCACTTAACGGGGTCTTCACCGCAGACTCCCTCGCCGTGAACCGTCAGACTGCGGGGGCATGCGGCTGAGGAGGAGGAGCGGGGCTGGCAGGGACTCCTGAGGAACTCGGTGCTGCCGGCGCTGCCCTGACCCCTTTCCCTTCTCACTTCTCTGGGGACTGTTCCCACCATCCACCTCAGGAGCTTACATACTGTTCTGGGGTTTCCTTCCAACCAATCACACCCCCACCTTTATTTTTTTTTTAAAGGAAAAGACAAAGGAAAGTGTAAGTGGTGTTTCCTGCACCCACGTGCTTCCCGTTTGTTTCTCTTTCCACTTGCCCCTAATGTGCGTCTGCAGCCGCCTTACCGCTGAGCTGCGGGGCAAATGCATGGGGGAGCAAAGTCTATAGAACGTAGTCTTTGTAAGTGACTGAAGTGAACACTGCGTTTGGGTGCATTGAGGGCTTATCAATACTTCTGGCTTTATGAGGGCTCTTAAATTTTGTCTAAAAAAACCAAAGGGCTGTGAGTAAGGAAGCTATGTGGAAGGTGGGACTCTGAAGTGTATTTTGGAAATTAATCACCACCCTCTTCCAAATTATAGAATTAAAAAAAAAAATCTGTGGCCCTTTCTACTCTCTCCTGGTATCTGGTGCTCTTCTCTCTGCCTTCTTTCCTCCATTCCATGGCTTGAAACTTCTGCCTCAGGTGGCTCCTTCCTTTTTCCCATTTGTCATACCCTCTTCCAGGGAGTAGTAGATAAAAGGACTGGGTCAGCCTAGTCACCCTCCCAACAGTGCTGTGTGTGCTTGCACACACACACAGGGTGGCCAGAGAAGAGGCTGCTGATTAAAATACACTCCCCCTGTAACGGAGAAGGGGGAGTGTGACACTTTCCCTCCATGTTCAAATGAAAATAAATAATGTACCATAACGTACCCTGCAAAAAAATAAAAATACAAAAATAAACATGAGTGTACATTTACTTGAGTATCTGTTTTCAGTTCTTTAGGGTATAAACCTAGGAGTGGAATTGCTGGGTCATGTGATATCCATATTTAGCTTTTTAAGGATTCACCAAACTGTCTTCCACAGTGGCTGAACCATTTTACATTCCCATCAGCAATGTATGAAAGTTCCAGTTTCTCCACATCCTTGCCAGCAGATTTCAGTGGGTGTGAGGTGGTGTCTCGCTGTGGTTTTGATGTGCATCCCCCTAACGGCTAATGATATTAGCACCTTTGCATGTGCTTGCTGGTCATTTCCATATCCTGTTTGAAGAAATGTCTGTTCAAATCCTTTTCCCATTTTAAAATGGGGTTTTGTATCATTTTGTTGTTGAGTGGTAAGAATTCTTTTAAATTCTGGATACTTGGCCCTTATCAGATGTATGATTTATTAGTATTTTCTCACGTAACAGATCCATTCTTGATCAGAATTCTAACCACCTCCAACCAAGACACAATATGGGTGTGCATTAAAATCATCTTGAAAATTGATGAGAGTGGTCCCGTGGCTTCATGCTAGTCCTCTCATTAGTCTTTATTGAGATCTTGCTAGATTGATAGTGGGATATAATTACTAGTGAATCTGATCTGGTCTTCTTTAGTTAACCGTGATGGTATTAGTTTTCAATTACCGTGTAACAAATTGTCACAAAATTAGCAGCTTAAAACAACACACATTTACTATTTTATAGTTTCTGTGATTAGAAGTCTGGACATAGCTGCACTTGGTTCCCACAGGCTAAAATCAACGTGTCAACCAGGCGTTTCTTTCTGTAGCTCTGGATCCGCCCTCACGCCAACGTGGGTCCTTGTGCTCACAGATGGAGGCCCCACTCTCTTGCCGGCTGTTGGCCTGGGGCTGTTCTCGGTCCCCAAAGGCAGCTCACAGTCCCCCGTGTGTGGCTCTCCACTGTCCATGCTTCACCTCTCTCTGACTTTAGGAAGGGCCCAGTCCTCCGAAGAGCTCACTCAATAGTCAGGGCCACTGGATAATCTTCTTTCTCATTAACTCAAAGCTAAGCGGCTGCCCAGTAACTCAGTCATCGGAGGCTATCCATCACAGTCACGGCTCTGTCTCACTCAAGGGGAGGGAATTATACAGAGTGCTGCACCAGGGAGCAGGAAGCTTGGGGCCATCTTGGAATTCTGCCTGCCACAGTAACATACCATCATTCGTCTCACTTTTGACAAATGTACTACGGTTATGTATATATGTACAGTGTATTTTTCTATAAAACCAAAATGATGCCACATTTTTAAAAGAGGTCACATTATGGATTTCCACTTCCTGGCAAGATGGAATGACAATGACTAGATTTACTCTCCTGCCTAAACAACCACATCAAAAACAACAGCAAAATTCACAATTAAACATGAAACAATGGTTCTGAAGACACTGGTGGTAGGCAGGGAAAGACAGGGATCTCTGAGACACAGACAACAACCAGGAGCTCACAGCCTGGGGAGTGTCCAGGCTGAGAGCAGGGAGGGGAAAGACAGATGGAGCCTGGCAGCCTCCCTGTGCCTAGATGGGGCTGGGAGTCCCGGGAGGCTGAGGCAGTCTGAGTTTGCAGAGGGGAGGACTGGAGAGAGACGGCTGCACAAAGAGACAGGGCCAGACAACTCCGCTGAGGGTCCCCTTCGGGTGCGAGGCAAGGCACTAATCAGCACCTGTGGGCAGGGAAAGAACCACCTGAAGGATAAGAAGGGACAGCAGCCAGCACTCACACAGGGGCGGGCAAAGTGCCTGTTCCCACCAGCCGGGCCAGGACTGCTCACAGTGCACTCTCTTCCAGCACTCTGGGGAGTGCCAGGAGGGGAGGCCTCAGCTGCAGGGAGTCAGCAGTCCCTCCCAACAGACCTGAAACACAAGACCCCAAAGGATCAAACTGTTTCCAAGTAACTTAACTGCCACAAGACAAAGCCATGAATATGTATAGAGATGCAAAAATACCCAGCAACAGCTAAAGCTCATCTCTGTCTGCCATACAATAAGAAAAGTTACCAGCAGGAAGACGGCCCCCTGATGAGCAGAAAAACCAATTCAAGGAAACAGACCCCATACTGCCACAGATGTTAGAACTAGCAAACAAAGACCTTAAAGCAATTATTGTAACTGTATTGCATATGTTCAAAATGTTAGGTAGAAACAACAAAGATATTAAAAAGACCAAAACTAAAATTTGAGAGTTGAAAACTACCATGTCTGAGATGAAAAATATGGTGGATCAGATTAATGGCAGAGGAGACATTGCAGAAGAAAAGAATATGAACTTGAAGACAGCAGTAGAAACTATCCAAAATGAACACAGAGAGAATGAATTTTTTTAAAAAAGGAAAGAAAAAGAGAAGAGAATTGGTAAACTGTGAGACTTCAAGTGGCCTAAATACATGTAATTGGAGTTGCTAAAGGAGAGAAGAGAGCAGAGTAGAAAAAAATATTTGAAGAAGGGTCAAAAAATGTTTCCAAATTTGATGAAAATGATGAACCCACAGATCCAAGAATCTCAATGAAACCCAAGCACAATAAACACCAAGAAACTACATTAAGACATATCATAATCTGATTGCTTAAAATCAGTGATAAAGAGGAAATCTTAAAAGCAGTTACAGAATTGTCCTATCATCTGTATTACACGGACAACTGGAACTCTCATACACCGCTGGTGAGAATATAAAATGATACAATGGCTTTGGACAACAGCTTGGCATTTTCTTAAAAAGTTAATCCTATACCTATCATATGATCAACTACTTGCCCCCAAGAGAAATTAAAGATAATAAAATAAAGAGTGGCATGTGGATATTCATAACAGCTTTATTTGTAATAGACAAAAACTGGAAACAACCTAAATACCTATCAACAGGTGAATGGACAAATTGTGGTACATCCACATAATGAAATAATATTCAGTAATGAAAAAGAATAAACTATTGTGCAAACCAATTATTTGCATAACCATTATGCAAAAATATCAAAGAATCTCTCAGTAATCATGCTGAGTAAAAGAAATCCTGCAAAATGAAAACATCGACAGTAACAGAAATCCGTGGTCCCTGGGTGGCAGGCAAGGAGGGAAGGAAGGGAGAGAATTCAAGGGGCAGGAGGCAACTTTGGAGGGTGATGACTATGTTCACTAGCTAGATTGTGGAGATGGCTTCACAGTTGTGCACATATGTCACAATTTATCAAGCTGTGTGTTTTAAATTTATAGAGTTTGCTGTATGTCTATACACCTAAAAACAAACAAAAAACCCATACAACAAAAAACCCAGGCTGCAGCTTCTGTAAATGTGGCTGGAGTGGTAGACCCGTGTCCTGGGGACAGGAGGCATCACGTCGAACTTCAGATTCCACCTCAGTCTGGTGTCAGGTGAAACCTCCCTGGCAGAGTCACTGCAAAGGCAAAATGTGAGAGGGTCTGGCCCGGCCCAGGCTTTGGCGGGAGCTGGAACTCTTCTCTAAGGAATGTGGGTTTAATCAGTGACTCCCGTGGGCTCGCTGAGTGACTTTCTTCCAAACCACACCAGTAAACATGTTTCCTGAAGGGTCCCTGCTCAGTCCTGAAATACATTAGGATGTTTTGAAAGGGCTGGTCTACAAACAAAATGCGATTCTTCAGTAATCCTTAATTTGTGTTCCCATTCATTACTTTTTCAAAGACACACATCACTTCCTGTCAGAACTCGCCTTCTAGGGTTCACCACACAGGGCTGACAGAAGGAAATCCCTTCCCGGCCTGGAGGGGACGGTGCAGTTTCCATCACAGCCTTTGACACACTGAGGAGAGCCGCCGCTGCTCCGAATCCGTCCTCCACGCTGGCTCCACGCCAGCCAGGGCTCCTCTGCAGGCCCTGCCCACCAAGCCCGCTGGAGTCCCCTCCTGGGGGTCCCCAGCCCTCTCCATCCTGTCCACAGTGCATGTCCGGTTCCCCTAATGTGCCACGCCTGAATTGACGGTGTTATGAGCTGAATGGGTCCCCCACCCCCAAATTCATGTGTTGAAGTCCCAACCCCCAGAACCTCAGGCCGGGCTGTATTTGGAGATAGAACCTTTAAAAAGGTGATTAAGGCAAAATGAGGTCATCGGGGCGGGCCCTGATCTAAAATGACTGGTGTCCTAAAGAGAGATTAAGACACAGACCCACACAGAGGGAAGACCATAGGGGGTCACAGTGAGAAGGCGGCATCTGCAAGCCAAGGACAGAGGACTCAGAAGAAACCAAGAGACCCTGCCGGACACTTTGGCATGACATCAGACGAAGGAGCCTCCATAACTGCAGAAATAGATGTCCGCTGTTTCAGCCCCCAGGCTGTGGTCCTCTGGGTGCTGCGGTCAGCCCTGGCTCACTAACACAGATGAGGTTCCAGCCTGCCCTGCCCTCTTCAGATTCCCCACGGGACTCCGGGGACTGATGTGGGAGGTGGCAGGGAGGAGGGTGCAGGGATACACTGAGTGAGAGATGTCCCAGGCCTTGGCCCACAGGCACAGGGGAGGAGACGCCATGGAGAAGCGTTTAGGAAGACTTAAGAGGCAGACCTGCAGGGGGGCAGGGAGGGCCAGCGCTCCGATAGGCAAAGATGGGCTGCGCCGACAGGGCTGCACTGAGGGCCCGAAGGAAGCCGTGCACACATCCTGGGCAGGACTGACCACGCCACAGGACATGGTACCTCCTTCCTGCTCATCTTGGGCAAAGCCGGGCCTCAGGTTGGTGCCTCCTTGCAGGAGTGGGAAGGAGATGGAGGCACTGTCCCTGAGAAGGGCAGCCACCCGAGTGCAGACCAGCAAAGCAGGCAGTCGGTAGGAAGGGAGGGCCATGGCTCCATCCTCACAGAGACCAGTAGGGCAGATGCTGCCACCCTTTTCCAGAGCAGGAAGTAATTTGTCCCAGCACCTTGGCTGGTTCAGAGGCAGCTTCAGACTCAAACCCAGGGCTCCCAACTCTAGAACCACAGCATGAGCCATTCAGGGTCCAGCAACAGGGGCTTTTGGGGGACTTGGGGGGGACAATTTCTATGATAAGGGGATAAGGCCAGGCTGGTCTGATCTGGGCACATTATAAAGTCTCTCACTGGGATTCCTTTACAGCGCCCATGTGTGTGCATGTGCATGCACACCCCCCATGCACGCACATGCATACCGACACGCATGCCCGCACACTTGCACACATAACACACAGGCACACATATGTGCATGTGTGGTTTTGTATACCCATATATGCACACACGCACGCACTCATATGCATGCATGCACACTCGTGCACATACACATACACACATACATGCATGTACACACGCACTCTAGTCCCCTTGACATTATGGGAACTTGTCTTTCATTTGATTGTACCAAATAACAGTCTGAAAACAAGATGCTGTAGGTGATAACAGCCCACACATCATACAAAAAAGCACAGTTAGATAAATGGACAGATTCCGGTTTTTTGTGTGTGATGTTCCTCCCTGGAGAACCAGAGTTGAGTATATTTTATCTAAATTGCCTTTTTAAAACAACAGAATGCATTCTATCTGCTTTATCATTTGTTTCACAACTCAAAATTGGAAACCACTTCCATTTTAGAAGTTGCCATTGCCCATGTGAAAATACTCCCCCACCCCTAATTCTGCGGCTACATCAGGAAAATAAAGGTTTCATTTACCAGTGCGAACCAAAGCAGATGTGTGCAAAGCCTGTAATTCTCCGGGTTAGCCATGAGCATTCAGGGGTGCTGGTGCCATACTGCACAACCCCCAAACCAGACTGACTATCCTATTAATTAAAGCAAACTGATTAAGTGTTTGTTGGACCTTTCACAATGACAAATCCATAAAATTATTTTCATGAATAATTTCATTTTTATTTTGGTGATAACTGTGACATTTTTAAATTAAATGGAAAATCTTATTCTGCTCAAATTAGAGACCAAAAACATGCGGTTATGAAGCTAATTCAGTCTTTGCCTTTCTTCAACAATCAAGTCACATTTCTCTGCTCCTTGACTCAGCGACTGGACATGTGTTAATACCTTTTTTGCTTCTGTATGGACTCAATAGGAGGGCAGAAACCCAGTGTTAAAAGGCTCTTAAGCTCAGCCAAGTAACTGCAGGACCTTCTCTCTGATCAGCAAACAGACATAGACATTCCTCCCAGATCCAGCCAAAGAAAGCATTCCAGTAAGAACAGCCATTTCGGCGTGTGCATGCTGCACTGAGCGCTTGGCGCACGTGGCCTTGTTGAATTCCCACAGAAAGCTTGTGAGGCAAGCATTGTGGACAAACACTCATGTACCCGAAGTCACACCGCTGGGAAACAGCAGGGCTTGGGATGCGGACCTGGGTCTGCTGAACGTGAAAGCCTTCCCTGGCGCCCTGCACGCATCCGTCACTTACGGATGTCTGCAAGGAAGTCCACGCTCGCTGCTGCTGCCGCTCCTGAGGGCTAAATCATTGCTTCCACCGGTGTGCCACGAGCTGTGGAAAGGGCAGGGACTGGGGGTCAGGTTACCCCAGTCCAGGTGTCTGCTGCCTCCAGGGGCCAGTCCCTGCCCCTCTCTGGGAGGGCGAATCTCACCGCTCAGGGGATCCGGGGAGCACGCTGACGTGATTTTCTTTAAAACTACATCTGCAAACTTATTTTTTCTCCCAATGGTTTGTGCTTAATCCTGAAATATGTTTCTGGACATGATGAAGGGATGTTCTTTGAGTGCCTGTGTCAACAACTGAAGATTAATTCTCATTCCACACATGGAGAAAATTGTATGGGGGAGAAAGCTGGAGTTGTGTGTGGCCTCTGGAGAACATCCCCAAGTGGAACAGCATTTGTTCCCGTAATTAGATGCAGGGGGAGGACCTAGCACGGTGCCTGGCACCACTGACTGCCGCTCAAGGCAAGTTTCTGCAGGAACCGACAAATGAATCTAATTCTAAAATGAAATGTTCAGACTTTTTCTATATCTTATTTTAAGGCTTCCCTTGTTATCAATTGCCTTTTGCTTTCAACAACACTGATGAATCCAGCTGAAATAAAAATTCAACTAAAATACATACTGAATCCACTAAGCCCATCATAAAACTTGAAGCATAACTTCACGACTGTCCAGTAACTTCAGGATACCACAGGAGGAGAGATACGTCTGCATGGACAAACTTGGATGTTTCAAAATTAAACCAGAAAAAGCCCAAAAGACATTCTACTTTATCCAGTTACTCTACATCCCAAAGAATAACGGAAGTAAGAAACTTTCACCACAAAACCACTGACTGTACCATTACTTGTGCTAACAAATCTATGGGGGAGGCCAAAATGCCTTGTTGACAGTAGGGTGCAGATTTTCTTGGTGGGACACTAAGTGTCATTAAACATGATAATAAAGATTGTGCATCACCTGGAAAATGTTTTTAATGTGAGGTGCAAATACATAAAAGCAAGGTATAAATAAATGGTGTGCACTCTGTGGTTAAAAGTAGGTGAGGGAAATCTGTCCAAGGGCACAATTGGAAGGAATTATGCAAAAAAGTGAATAGTCCTTGTGTTAGGTGGTGTGATTATCAGAAACATTCATCATGTTAAATCAAGATATAATACACTTTTTTAAAAAAAAAAAGGAGGCGGGGGAAGGGTCGCCAAGCTGGCATAGCATGTCCCAGCCCTGGGTCCCAGAGCCTAGATGAACAAGGCGGCTGCGGCAGCCGCAGGAGCCGAGCGAAGCGCACAGGGGGCAAAGGGAACGTGTGTGCAGCTGCCCGAGGAACCACCTCCCCTCGACGCCCATCAGTGCCTCGTGGAGGGCTTACAATTAGTTAGAGAAAAGGGAGAAACCTAGAAACCTGGGTGATGGAGAGGGCTCCTCTGAAGGTAGGGGATCGCGCCCACGTGCCGAGGGGGCCCGAGGCACACGGGACAGCGGGCTCGTGCTCCCAGCTGGCCTTCCGCTCTCCCAGCACTCTCCTGTGCAGCCCGCCACAGAAGGAGACCTGAAGCTCGGAGGAGCTGGTGACCACCCGGGACCATGCCACCCACAGGCAGTGGTGGCCTCTGGCCCCCTCGTCTAGAGTCTTTCCCTCCACCCTGTAGCACTTCCCTCCTCCAGACTCAGCCCTCCGAAAACTACCATGACAGATGGCGCCAGGCAATCTCCCAGACACAGTCGCCTCACTGCTCCAGGTCCCCAGACTTGGGATACGGCCAGACTCCCCAGCTAGGCCACAGACCTCCTCTGAGAACATTCTCCTGGAGAAACCACCCCCCAGAAACCTGATGGAAGTGGGCAGAGGAACGTGGGCCCCGGGGGCAGGTGGCCCTGACCTGGGCACATCCACACTGCCCCAGGCTGAGCACCAAGGAGGGAGTGGACCTCCCCATCCTTCCCACTCCTCTCTCCCGAGACATCCTGCAAGTCCGAGGGAGCCGCATTCCCATCTCTGCAACATTTCTTCCTCTGTGAAACAACAGCGATGACCTCTGTCTGGTACATCTCGTGAGGCTGTTGCAGGGAATTTTTAGGATTTGAAGTTATCCTGTAACTTTTAAAGCTCACATTTTGTAAGCACATTATATACACAGAAACAGAGATTTCAATGTTGCCGCAGACAAACCCAAATTTATCGATATACACAAAGTCCTACGGAACAAGTCCCCACAACCTGTCCTGTTGGATAAAGCATCCTTTAGCTGGATTTCAAGCCATTGAGGTAGAATCTCTCCAAAATGTGGCTCCAGCTTGTTGTCAAAGCCCCTCTCTCACTATTCCTTGGATGGCCACCTCCTTGTCTTACTGGCCCATGTCCTCTCCCCCTTCTAATGACAGCACTCCAAATCGTCCTTTGGGGACCATCTTCCACTTCTTGGTCCCTTCAGCTCCAGTGGGGCTGCCCCTGCACACGTGTGTACATATATGTGTGCGCACACACACACACACACACACACACACACACACACACACTCGAGGCTGGCCCAGCACAGAGGCTGCCTGGCTGGTCTCAGTGTCCAGTGCTGCTGATCCACAGAGATGGATACAGGCGACCCATGCAGGTAAGCAATACTAGTCCATCAGAGTGAATCAAGGAACTTCTGCTGGGACTGTAGCTAGAGAGATACCAACACTGAGGATGTCAATCAGGAGCTGCTGGAAGCTTCTCTGGCACTTCAAGGGAAGAGTGAGGGCACCCTTGAGAAATGTGGAGCCCATACAAAGAAACACAAGATCAGGCATCTCTAGCTGTGCCTGTGCAGACGTTCAACCGGACTTCTTTGTTACCCAAGCTAATAAATTCCCTTTTAAATTTAAGCCACTCCCAGTTCAGGTCCTGTCACATTGCTATTTGAAGGTACGAGGACCCAAAGGCATCTAGAAAGGCTGAATCTAATGAGACAATGCTTGTGAGGGCAGAAGGGGCACCCTGCCTTGGGGACTGGGATCTAACTGCACATGCTCTAGAAGGGGATTTGGAGGCCACAGTGAGACATATCTGTGGAGAGAGCCAATGGACTGTGCGGTGGTTACGGGGACACCAGAGCTGCCCAGGCGCACCAAATGGGTACAGCTGCACCATGCACGGTCTCCTGGTCCTCGGCCAGCTGCCTCCAGCCTGAGCATCCTCTTCCCCTTTCTGCAGAGTGAGATGCAGTGTTACCATGCCGTGTGTGCGCTGTGAAAAGGAGAAGGTTCGGCAGCGATGCCCTAGAGTGCCATCCTCAGTGTGGAGGCCACTCCAGCCAGTCACTTCCAGAGCAGAACAGCATCTACTCAAAGGTTAGAGACTAAGAACTGCAAGGAACAGCCCCCTCGCCCCATTCTCCAGGGTGACAGCAGTACCATTTCATGACACCTCGCTGACGCTGTGGGCTGCTCCTCAATGGCCATGCCCAGTCTTCCTAGCAAAGCCTCTGTTCTGTTCCCGTGGCAATGTGCCCAGCCTCCAGGGATGAATCACGATCGGCCAAAGCCTCCTTGTGGCAACCCCGTTACCCTTGCCCGAGACAGGGTGAAGGTGACCATGTGACCTAGCTCTGGCTCGTGGCTATAAGAGAAGTCTGCTGAAATGTATTGGGAAAGCTTTCCCCTTGGTTTAAAGAAAAGAGAACGCCTCTCAAAAAGATGGCTTTCTCCTGCCCCCCTTCCCTTCTACCCTGGCTACTCTTGGGTGAAGACACATGCTTGGAGCTACAGCAGCCATCGTGCAACCATGAGGAAAGGACGAGAGAATGGCAGACACTGACTGGCACCCAGGCATGGCCAAGTCACTGACAAACCCAGGACCTGCTGACTGTCTGGAAGGCTTCTTTTGCTATGCAAGATAAGTGACCACACTCAGGTATTCCGTTATTTGGCATCAGAAGCATATCTACTGACCTACACTTTCCTCAGCAGCACTGTATTTGCCCATCACTAAATAGGCAGTGGTGACCACTGCGTGAGAGAAGAGGAAGGGCAGGCTCAGCGCTGGTAAACGTGGGGCCAGGTCCAAAACTCCGCTCTGCTGACGAGAAACCCCAGGTGTCATCCATCCTGCCTGCCCCCGGCATAAATTCATTCAGCGCACAGGTCCCCCACCTTCAGCAGCATGCCCCAGATCTTCACGGCCACGTGGAAAAGTCCAATTCAACAACTCCAAAATATGTCTGTGAAAGAAACGCCCCAAGAGTTGGCTCATTCTAAACATGCTGCTATTATTATAAAGCTCTTCCAAACTACAGCAAAAAAAAAAGAAAAAAAAAGACAAGAAAAGAGTGGAGAGAGAGAGAGCAGGCCAGGAAGTCACTGAAAGGAAACTTTTCTTTGGTTTAGGAGCCAGGAAACGTCAAGGAAACAAATGTAGCTATGATTTACACTCCATTTCCAGTTGTGCCACAGACTTAAAAATAGGCATCTTGATTAAAAGGGGCACCACAGAGCAGTCCTGAGGTGGACAGACTGCCCAGAGGCCGAAAAATCTCCATTTGACTCCAAGTTTGACAGTAACTTAACCAATATATGTAGTTGATGAGAGGGAAGGAAGGTGCTTGACTTTTACCCAGCCTCTGGGCTTTTCGTGTTTTCAAACTGATTGGTCTGGACAATGGAAGGCCAATAGTCAACAATAAACCCATTGTAAGCTGGAAATGGTCTCCTCTGAATACAACTAAATATTTCTTTAATTCTTGCATTAAATTTTTTACTGTATTATGAAAGCTATGCACTCTAACACTTAAGGTTTTATAACACTGTTTAACTATACATATAACTATGGGGGGTTGATTACTTAGACAACCTATTTAAAGCACTTTAAAAGCAAAATATTAGATGTTTGTTTTGTATGAATATTTTCAGATCATACTGAAGATACTATCATTAATGCTCTTACTCAGAAATCTTGCTTTTCTATTCTGAAAACCATTTCTTCCCTTTGTACCATGGAAAAGGTCTTTAACGATCACGAGTTAACATGAATATTCCCTTTTGTATCTACGTTATCAGGCACATCAGCCAGTCCCAGAAAAATTTATTTCACAATTTTGTTTCCAAAGAAAAAAGAGAGTGGGTCCCGTATTAACAGTGGTTTTTGTTGGCTTATTTTTTTTTCTGACATTAAGGTCATGTATGGTTGGTAAGGATTTCTTTAATTTGGACATGCTTTCTGCCTCTGATACTCTGAAAACAAGTTTGTTGTTGGAAGGACAAGTTGCAGGCACTCTCACGTCCACGACCACTCCAGCACTGGCTAAAAAGAGACTTTTTGGAGAACAAATCAGAACTGAAGAACAGCCTCAGGTATGAATGCTCTTTCCTTAAGAGATTTTCAGTTCGATCTTTAGTTGTCCTTCATTCACATCTAATGGTTCAAAAAGTACCTACACATCTAATTAAAGTCAATTACTCGCTCCACGGTATGCACTTCCCACAGCCCCTTGACTCAGCCAGGGAACCCATTGTCACCAGCCAGGCTGTGTACATTTCCCATCCAGCGACATTTGTAAGAATAGCTTGTAGCAGGAACCGCCTGGTGCCCTGGGAGAGAGCTGCCTTCCCCCGGGGACACCCGAACAACCTGCAGTCCAACCCCAACTGCATTCATACTGTGCCATCTCTGACTCCCTGCCGTTTACACTCCAAGAACAACATGTGCCTCTGTCTGGGCAGCACGATGGGTAGCAACTGGCACGATGTATTGAATGGCACAGCAGATTATCCAGTGGGAATCCAGGGATGCTACATTTCGTCTTTGCCTTTCTAATCAAGAGGAGGGAGAGAGAAAGAAAGAGAGACAGAGAGACAGAACACGAACGCTCTGTCCAATAACTCACTGTTTAAGCACTACAGCACTAGAGTTCACCCAGGTAAACTTCAGTGCTGCAGAAGGATGCATGATGAAGCAACTACAAATCTCTCCCTGATGAAGTTCAGGACTTAAGAATCAACACCTCCTAGCAGTGGCTGCTTTCCCAGGACACCCCTCCCTATTATAATACAATAAATAGACACAATTTGTAAGTTCCTTGTAAAATGGTTTTACCAGGATTTCTGATTTACCCAGTCAGGGCTTGCGGTTTGCTTTTACCAAGGAAGAGAGGCCTCCTGTTAGAAAGAACAGCCACAGCTATAGCACTAACAGGTAGAAACTTTACTGGTCCTCCATAAATCAATTCAACACCCTGGTCTCTAGGGATTTGCCAAAAGATAATGGGAGCAATTATGAAACAATCACCAGGAGTTGCCAGCAGGGCTCTCAGGAGAGATTTCGGAAGTCTGCAGGCACTTTCAAGGGGAAAATAGGAAATTGTTTCATGAAGCAGCAATTTTGCCCATAACCAAGCTAAAAGAGATGTAGTGCTGGCTTAAAGTGATTAAGAAATAGGTGGGGTGAACAAGGAGGTAGGGTACAGACTTCTCCCATCCCCTCAAGGTTCCAAATTAACCCAATATTAGAAGCACAGCTCCCTGTATCAATGAGACCACAGCTCAGCACAGCCTGGGGAATTGGTGGCCAACAGGCTTACACACTCCTCCCCTTGCCTTGAAACACTGCCTCTTTCATCCTAGGGTGGAGGATGTCCCCTTGGGCAGCCGCCTTGCCCAGCAGGAGGAGGAGGCGGAGGGGGAGAAGGGGGAGGAGGGCGAGGGGGAGGAAGATGGCCAGGAAAGGCTCTGGCCAGTCCGCCCTGCCCGTCCCAATTCTATGGGGAGGAAAACTGCTGCACAAAAGATGGGGGTTCTGACCAACATGTTGGGTAAGGGCTTTGGAGTCCAAAATGTCCTACTCTGAAGACACGGCAGCAACCTTAACCTTTAGAAATGTCACAGAGCCCCCTATGATGCCTTCAGGTAAGCTGTGGGAGTCGCCATTCCCGTGTACAGAACCAGGAAACTCAGGATGTGCTCCGTACTCACTGCACAGATGGCACCGCCTGAAACCACCATCCAGGTCTCTGGCCACGACAGTTTTTCCTTCCTCTCATGCTACCGGGCTGATGTGGCCACCCTCCGGCCCCGGGTGCACTGGGCGAGCGCTCACCTCGGCAGCCAGAGCGCTTGAAACAAAGCAGAGCACGCCGGGGGCCCCGCCGTGGGCCGGCCCTCCCCCGCGGCCGCCGGCCTCTCCACGAAGACCGGCAGCGGGAACGTTAGCTGCTAGTGGTGACAAGAGTCACCGGACGCTCGCTTCCCGCACGAGCGTCGCCGGTACCCGGGGCGCTCGCCGCACACACCGCAGAGTCTCTAGTCCAGGTCTGTTATTCCGCAGTCCGCGGTCTTTCCAGCCCCTGCCACTGCTCGTCCCCTCAACCGCGCTTCTGGCTCGCTCTTCCCACGGCCGCTTGCGCCCGAAGGGGACCTGAGGCGGGAGCCGGGACAGCAGGACCCCTCGGAGCTGGCACTCCCCGCTTCCGACGGCCTTAGCGCACTCAGCCGGCGACCCTCCTCCCGGAGACGGACACGCTGCCCCGGCTCCCGGCACACGGACACTTCCCTGGCCGGCGCCCCCGGCTCCAGGCGCGCGCCCCCCGCGCCGCGTCCTGGCCTCACCTCGCGCAGCAGGCGTTCCAGGTGCGGCTCGGCCCAGGCTGCCAGGGCGCCCGGCGGCCCCGCGCGCCGCCAGAGCTCCCGCTCCTCCTCCAGCGCCGCCACCCGGCCTTGCAGCGCGGCCGCCTGGGCGCCCAGCAGCAGGCAGGCGGCCGCCGAGCCTACGGAGAGCAGCAGGCACAGCGCGCTCACAGCCCGGGCCCCGGCCGGCGCCGCGGGGCGCCCCCCGCCGCCGTCCCCCGCCGGGCTCCCCTTCTGCGCGTCGCCGCCGCCGTCGTCCCCGGCGCGCTCGCCCGGGCTCATGGCGCAATCGCGGCGCGTGGGCTCCCGAGGGCTGCTGCGGAGCTGGACCTGAGGCTGAGCGCGCCGGGAGCAGGCGGGAGAGCCGGAGGCACGAGGTCGGCCGGGCGCTGGGCTTGGCCTCCCGATAGCAGCGGATCGCGGCGCACGCCCCCTTCTCCTTCGCCAGCTCCTCCACAGCGGCCACTTTGGGTAGTTTCCTCTATGCAAATAGACTCTGCCAGAAAAGGAGCCGGGACCCACCCAGGGGAGGAGCGGCCCGGCTGGCCCGGCGGGGCAAGGGGGTGGGGGCGGGAAGGGAGCTGGCTCCTCGCAGCCACCGGTGCGCGCCGGGCCAACCCCGCGCGGAGAGCGCCTCTCCCTCACCTGCCCCATCGCCGGGGGCACCACTCTTGCGCGCGCCTCTTAGACTCCCCAGCCCGAGTCCCTGCTGCGATCCCGAGAGGTCTCAAGTGCACCCCGCGACGCAGTGCGCTTTCTGCAGCCCAGCCCGGGCCGGAGCACCCACCGTCCGTGCCTTAGGAGCATTCCCCTAAACTTAGGAACCTTTCTGACAGTTAAAAAGTTCAAAACTTTGAACCCTGTGGAAAAACTTCGAGGGTCTGTCCTAGATGGTGGCTTAGCGCCGCTTCGTGGCCGAAAGCGACCTCTGCGCACTCACATTTAAAGACGCAGTCAGGGTCTGGGCCAAGCAGAAATATGCCTCTTAGAATCTTAATTTTCTCTCCACTTATTATGTGCCCGATGTGGGTGCTGGAAACAGAAATGGTAAGACTTTGTTCCTGACCTAGAGGGGGCTTTTATTTGAGAAAACTGAGAATAAAACAAATGGGAAAGGTGCGGAAAAGGTACTCCAAATTTGTTGGACTGATGGCTTAATTCTGCAGTAGAAACACAACTTGACCAAAAATAAATTTGTAGTATGCACCGCATTTAATCTATACTGCGATTTTGCTGTAAATTTACATCACGAGGTCAAGGCAGGAAAGCTCTGGTGCACAGCCCGGGCCGAGAAGAGAATGGAGCTCCTGCACTGGAGTGACCCTGCCAGGTCCTGGCAGGAAAGGGGAGAAAGGCTGGAAGCCACGGTCCACCGTCTTCACAGACGCCTACCAGGTATAGTTATAGCTAAAATGGCTCCCAGATACCTCTTGCACGAATACCTGTACTACCTGACTAAAAACAACACACCACAAACTTAGATACTTGTAATTTGGGCAGGTCCACAACCATTTTTTAGAAAAAGACCTGTTATACCTATCTTCCCTCTCACTCTCTAGGTATCTTTTGGTTGTCTGATTTTGTGGATACTTATCTCTCACAACTATCGAGGACCTCCAGCTAACACGATCCTTCTTATTCCCTTAATTCAGAGGGGAACATTATCCCTGAAGTTGATTGGAGCTATGGCTAGGTGGTTACAGAGATAGTCTTGGCTCTGTGCTAAAATCTAGTATATGCCCAATAAATGGTCTGAAAAGTACTTGCTAAGCAAACTTGACAGTCTACTCTGAAAAGAGGCCAACCCCCCATTATAAGGAAGCACTTCATTCTTACTAGGAACACATAGGTAAATTGCCCACCACCTACCTGTGCTAACGTTACTGTACATATTGTTCGCTATGTTCCAGAAGCTTCTGTATGTTGGACGAGCCAAGTGCATTTTTCTCCTCAGGGCTCTGCCCTTGCCTACTACTTCACCATCTGCAACATCCTGCTCTTTGAATGGCAAGCTCTGCCTTTCCTTCAGGTCAAGGTCTCCAGGTCCTCGACCTCACTGCCTCCAAAACGACCTTCCCAGACTGCCCAGTCAAAGATGGCTGTACCCTCAGTCCCCTTCAGGAGGATGAATCGGGCAACCAGGGCAATCATCGCTGTTTGAAGTTACCTCGTAAACAAATCCCCTTGTTCTGCTAACTGCTGTTTCCCCAAAGAACAGAACAGTATCTAGCACATAGTGCTCAGTAAATATTTGTTGAATGAATTAAGATGGAAATATTTGCTGTCTACGACTCATTTTAAATGACAAGGAAGGAAATACTCTTGTGTCAATTGGGGTCCTAGAAAGACAAGACGTCGTCGTTAGAAAGGGGACTCAAGACAGCCCCTTCACAAAGTTGAGATTGAGAGGAGCCGGCAGGGGGCGGAAGTAGGGTACTCACAGTGGGAAGCCACTGCCGTCCCTAGCTGGGAGCCCAGGCAGAGCTTGGAACTATAGAAGGGGTTTGTTCCACAGGAGCTGTGGCCTTTGGTTAGGGGACACCACCTCTGCAAAACCATGGCTTGGAAGTGAGGGAGCTGGGGAAATAAATGCTCAACCTGTCTCTCATGCTCAGGCTCCTGGGGACCTAACCTACAGGACAAAGGGGCCAACCAGAGTCAGAAGGGTGGGGGGCAGATCTTGAAGAAGAAAAAGAGAATATCCACCTAAACTATCATGTATGTAGCATCACCAAACAAGTAGGAAGCACTTTCCCAGGTCAGTCGAGCAACTGCTGCCTCAGATGGCTACCCTGTCAGCAACAGACTAACTTTAACCCCTGACATGGCACTCCTCAGGGAGACCAGTTTGCCACCTGGTGGCCACTACTTTGGATTCCATCCTTCCTGGATGACCCAGCAGTTTGTCCCCCACGTGGATGGCTATTTGCAGGTATGGGCTTTGTCTTTCCTGTGCACAGAGCCTCAGCTAGTATTGCTGTCCTTACAGAATGCCCAATCCACAGGTATGGAATCTCATACGACACAGCATCCGACCAAGGGACCCACTCTACAGCAGAGGTGTGGGGGTGAGCCCACGATCATGGGATCCGCTGGTGTGTCACGTCCTGCACTGGCCAGCAGCAGCCAGCCTTACAGAATACTGGAGCTGCCTTCCGAAGGCACAGATGAAGCACTTAGTACTGTGCAAGGATGCAGTCCCATCTTTCAGGATGTGGTGTGTGCATTAAAGAGAGACCTCTCTTTGATGCTGTGTTCCCAGTAAGAGTACATGGGTCCAGGAACCAAGGGGTAGAAGCAAGAGTGCCCACTGGCTGTCACTCCCCATGACCCGCTGGGGGATTTTGTTCTTGCTGTCCCCACAACTCTGGGCTCTCACGGTTGGAGGTTCTAGTTTTCAAAGAGATTGCATTCTTGCCAGGGGACACAGCAAGGGTCCCATTAAATTACAAACTATGGCTGTTACCCAGGGCACTTTGAATTCTGTGTACAGGGAATTGAAGTGAAGTAGGCACCATTTTGGCAGGGGTGGTTGCTGATCAGCAGGAAGAGGTCGGGCTGCTTTATCCAGCGGGAGCAGGAAAGAACAGGCCGGGCACCTCATGACACTCCTTTGCCCCACTGCAACTGGAGCAGACTCCTAGAGGTAAAAGGGGCACTACAAAACATCTTACAGAATAGGGATTTTTTTGGGTCAGATAGGGTTGATAACCACTGTAGAAGATCGTAAGTAAAGTTAATAGTGAAAAAGTTCAAATATGTTCAAAATGCTGTTTAAGAAGGCAGGGGTATGTAATTCATTTTATAAAAGTTTCCAGCAAAAAATGGTTTTAATTAAGCTGTAAGATTTAAAGGGATAAACTTCAATTACATGAGAAGACTGCTGATGTAGAAAAGCCCCAGGCCTTGACTCAGTGCCTAGATCCTAGTTCTGGCTCCACTAACAGTTCACAGTACAAACTGAAGCAAGCTACTAACCTACAGACCCTCACTTTCTAGTTTCTAAAATGGAGATACTGACAGGGACCAGATTTACTCTCCTGTCTGAAACAAGTAGAAAATCAGGCAAACTTTATGAAACCGCAGTTTGCAAGACACCGGACATCAGGCAACGAAGGCCTCTGATCTTTGGAGATAGGAAACAAAGTGGACCCAAGGATCGCTCTAGTTTACTACTTTCCGGAGAGATTCTCCAGGCCATGGTGCGCAGACACAAGCCGAGCCAGCCTAAGGTGAAGGGAGAACTGTGCGTCCAGGGAGGCCAGGGCAGTCAGAATTTGCAGAGGAGAGGACCGGAGAGGGGCGAGCTGCACAGAGAACTAGAGTGGTCCCTTGAGGTCTTCACCCGCATACTGATCAGCATGTGTGTGTGAGGCAACTACCTGGGGCCAGGAGGAATAACCCAAAAAGGTTAGACTCTAATCGTTAGCAGAAACAAACCTCGAGGTCACAGAAAGCCAGGGATAGCTCTTCATACCAGCTAGCGTGAAAAACCTGAATTCAGAGGGCATTGGGTAGAGTACTCAAAAGGTTTTTGCTTCATTAATGGGGAAAAAAATAGCCCTAGACTAAATGTTGCCCTGGTCCTGCCTAATAATGCTTAAAACAAAAACCTGAAAAGATCAAACTGATCCAGACACTTACCCATGTCCCATAATAAGACTCAAGTGCATATAGGAATGCAGAAACATCCAGCACCCAATAAGGTAAAACAAAAGGTAAAGTTACCTGGCATTTAAAGCAGCAAGAAATATGACCCATAATACAAAAAAAGGTAATCAATCAAAACCAACCCAGAAATTAGAGAGATAGTAGAATTAGTAAACAAGGATATCAAAAGTTATAACTGTTGACTATTTCTTGTTGGGGTAGTCTGCTCTCTACCATCTTTGAGAGTGTAATAAAAAAAAAAAGTTGTAACTGTATTTCATATGTTCAAGGAACTAAAGAATGAATATGTTAAGAAGAGACATGAAATATACTTTTTAAAAACAAAAAACAAACTTCTAGAGATTAAAATAATGATGTTTGAAATGAAAAACGCAATAGATGGGATTAAAGGCAGATTAGACACTTCAGAGGAAAAGATTATTGAACATAAAAATCTACCCATAAAAACAAAATGAAACAGAGAGAAAAAGATTGAAAAAAATGAACAGAGCATCAGTGAGCTCTGCAATAATTTCAAGTGGTGTGTAACTGGAGTCCCTAGGGAAGAGGACAGAAAAAATATATGGCTGAAAAAATTTTTGAAATTTGATAAAAAATATAAATTTACATATGCAATAATTTCAAAGAACCCAGGCACAAGGAACATGAAGACAACCACACAAGGTACATCATAATTAAATTGCTTGAAATGAGTAGTAAAGAAAAAAAAACACAACCAGAGGAATGGATATATACAAAGGAACAAAGATAACAGCAGACTTCTTTGTTAGAAACAATGCAACCCAGAAGATAGGAAAGCAATACCTTTTGTCAATCTACATTTCTATACCCAGCAAAAATGCCTTTCAAAAAACAAAGGCTGGCCGGGCGCTGTGGCTCACGCCTGTAATCCTAGCACTCTGGGAGGCCGAGGCGGGCGGATTGTTTGAGCTCAGGAGTTCGAGACCAGCCTGAGCAAGAGCGAAACCCCGTCTCTACCAAAAATAGAAAGAAATTATTGGACAGCTAAAAATATATAGAAAAAATTAGCCGGGCATGGTGGCACATGCCTATAGTCTCAGCTACTTGGGAGGCTGAGGCAGGAGGATTGCTTGAGCCCAGGAGTCTGAGGTTGCTGTGAGCTAGGCTGACGCCATGGCACTCACTCTAGCCCAGGCAACAAAGTGAGACTCTGTCTCAAAAAACAAAAAAAAAAAAACAAAAAACAAAGGCTATGGATGCTTAGACATATAAAAGCTGAAAGAATTCAACACAATCAGACCCAGAATAAAAAAAAATGTTAATGGAAGTAATTCAGGCAGAAGGAAAATCAAACCAGATGGAAATACGGATTTATACAAGGATTGAAAAGCACAGGAAATCGTAACTATGTGGGTAAAAAAAATTAGCTGGGCAACTAAAAATAGAAAAAGCTGGGGTGGTGGTGCATGCCTGTAGTCCCAGCTACTCGGGAGGCTGAGGCAGGAGGATTGCTTAAACCCAGAAGTTTGAGGTTGCTGTGAGCTAGGCTGATGCCACCACACTCTAGCCTGGGCAACGGAGCGAGACTCCGTGTCTCGAAAAAAAAAAAAAAAGAGATTCTCATACTTTATGTGAAGTGGTGTAGTGTCACCTAAAGATACTGTATACTGTGATAAAAATATATACTACAAACTCTAAAGCAATTGCTAAACACACACAATAGTTATACCTAATAAACCACCAAAGGAGATAAAATAGAGTTGTGGAAAAATAGTCCAAAATAAGGCAGAAAAAGAGGAAAATAGGAATGAAGAACAAATGAAACAAATAGAAAATAGCAAGATGGTAGATCTAAACCAAAACACCTCAATAATTACATTACATATAAATGGTCTAAACACATATAACTAACTAAAAGGTAGATTGTCAGATGGGATGAAAAAGCAAAACCCAACTATATACTACCTATAAGAAACAATTTAAAAACATAAAAAATTAAAAGCACAAGGATGGAAAAAGATACACTGTGTTAACATTAAAATGAGGATAATCTCTATGTGCACTCATTTATATGAATCCTATAGGGCTAAAAGTAACATAACAGGAAAATAATTTATAGACTATAGAATACTGTATAAATCAAGAATAGAGAAAATAAATCAAGAAATAGTGACAGTAATAGCTATCATTCACTAGCACTTTATGTAAATTATTTAATCCTCATAACAACCTTCAGGAAGTTAGGTATTAGAACTCTAATTCATAGATGAGGAGACCAAAAAGGTTATGTAACTTGCCCACGTATACAAGATGGCAACAGGGTCTGAATCCAACTGACTCTGCTGGCAAGCAAACCATATTGTTCTCAAGTGTGCAGCTGCACATTAAAACGTTTAAAATACTTAAATGCTTCTAAAGTAATTTGAAAAGTATAAATAGCAAGATCTTTTAAAATTAAATTCACCTATCAATGAGATACTGTAAACATCATGAAGGTTTATTCTTGCCACTCATTCTCAAAACTGTACCTGTCATGTTGCCTTGAGTTAGGAGAAGCCAAGCAGCTTTTAAAAAGAGAAAAACTGCTATATTTATAATGGGAAAATTTTTAAGTTACCTGGGTATGGGGCATCTCCCAAAAATTTGCAACTAATCTTTACTTCATTTCATTATACTGACTGCCAGAATCGAATCTGACAGAATCTAAAAGAACTAGGCCTTTGGGATTCCAGCCTCAAAGGATATTTAGGGTGACTTCAAGTTTTCATAATTCAATGTAAGCCTGTCTTTTAATTAGATAGGATTTCTCCCCACAATTGTAACATTTAAAACTAAGCTATTAATATTAATAAAATCAGGAGAAGAGTGAATGTAAGAAAACATATCTGAATAGTGGATATTCTTGATTGTTAAAAACAATTTCTTTTTTTTTTTTGGAAATTGTGTTCTTCTTTTTACTTTCAGTAAAATGCCACAATAAAAACTTCAATGTTAGTGGATTACAAATAGAATTGATAGCTTAATAATTTCTGGTGCCATACAGAGGAACAATTAACATTATTAAATAAAACAGGCAGTTATCTGGGTTAAAGCATTTATAGAAAACAAAGTAATTGCTACTTATTAGTGGAACTACCAAATTCCAGGTAATCTGCTAGATGTCTTTAATCATCCTATAACACAGATATTACTTCTAAGTAACCCCACCTAATGAAGTGAAATTTCTTTGCTTGGTTGAGTGCCAGAGGAGACCTGGGACCAAAGTTTAAATCGTGGCGGTAAAAAGTCTGAGTTCTTTCAATACACTGAACTGCTAACCTCAAGGAATTAGCTGAAAGGTAAGAAATGAAGAGCAGAAAGAGCTAAAAGCTTTTTTATATTACAATTTCAACCTTGAAGCTTGATTAGATCCAGGTCCAACGTCTTTGTTTTAGGCAACGATACCTCACGGGTGCTGCACACTTCCTATTTTATCACCTGAGAAGCGCCCCTCTGGTTGTCGATCTTAGGCTCTGATTGATTACTGGAGTTCAGGCATTGTTTGCCTGATTCCTCCTGATAAAGTTCCCCATCAATCTTTCACCCAATTATTTAGCATCCGTTGGTGACTGGATCCATTACTTCATTAAAAGTTGCAACACAGTGTATTTCTAATAGCCCTTCTGTATTTATTAAAAGGAATTCCGTTTTAAAATGGTCATTGTATAGCTGGTTTGTTTGAATCAGGACCCAGTCAGGGTCCATATACTGTCAATATGTCCCAGGTTTATCACATGTATATTCTCCATCCCCACCTCCATCCTACTTTTTGCTAATGAAACTGAGTCCTTTCTCTTAGAGAATTTCTTATACTAAGCATTTTATCCTCGTAATGTTCATTCCTCTAGTCCCCATTTATCCTGACTGGGTCCTGATTCAAACACTCAACTATAACTTTTTTTTCAGACATTCATGAAATGTTAATTATGGACTGAATATCAGATTAGGAATTATTTTGTTAGATATGATAGTGGAATTATGATTTAAAACCTCTTATCTGTTAAAAAGATACAGAAATATTATGAATGACTAATATGGTATCTGGCATTTGTATTTAAATACAAGTAAGTTGAGGAACAGAATAAAATTTGCAAAATAGTTTTAATTTTTGAAGCTATGTATATAGAAATTCATTATTCTATTCTACTTTTGCATTGTATTAAAAAAAATCCCTAATATAGAACTGGCCAGCTTTCCCAAATGACTTAAACTGTAATGAATACATGCATGTTTAACAAAAATGTCCTTGCAATTATATCCCCAAAGGCTGGATTGTTATAAAACTAACTTGACTTTTGAACATTTTATTCCTTCTACTTAAAGAATAACAAAACAAAATAAAACCAATCAACCAAATTAACTATATTAAGGCCTTTAGGATTTAGCTGGAGATATCAATCTCTTAAAAGTAGTGATCAAATAATCAATAATCTTTAAGAATTAGAATTGTCTCCTATTTGCAAATATCTACCAAGCCTATCATCATCAGCTATTATTGATCATAATGAGTTCTTATGACTATATTTGAAAATGCAGCTTGTTAACCAAGTACTGAATGTTTAGAACATTTTACTTGCACCAAATTTTGTGGGAATCATAATTTTGAAACTGGGAGTTTAAAACGCAGGTTGCCTCACTGCCAATGTGTTTGTTCATTCCTGGATGTCAACATAAAACTTAAAATATTGGTATCTGTCTATTTAGAATGACGTGTTTTCAAACAGCCATACCATTTTAATTCATGTAGTGAAAAAAAAATGGGACTGAAATCCAAGTAATAAAACTATTAACTCTGACTTTCCATTTCACTCCAAGTCATTTCACAGTAGAGCTGTAAGAATCAAACTGATCAAGTTTTTGGGGCTGGGCGTGGTGGCTCACGCCTGTAAGCCTAGCTCTCTGGGAGGCAGAGGCGGGCGGATTGTTTGAGCTCAGGAGTTTGAGACCAGCTCTGAGCAAGAGTGAGACTCCGTCTCTACTAAAAATAGAAAGAAATTAATTGGACAACTAAAAATATATATAGAAAAATGGCGCATGCCTGTGGTCCCAGCTACTCGGGAGGCTGAGGCAGGAGGATCGCTTGAGCCCAGATGCTTGAGGTTGCAGTGAGCCATGATGACACCACTGCACTCTACCCAGGGAGACAGAGCGAGACACTGTCTACACACACACCCACACCCACACCCACACAAAAGCTTGATTTCAATGAAATTTCAAGAAATGATAAAACTGAGGTATCAAATTAAGAAAAACACCTAAATTACAAATAATTCATATTTATACACCCATGGGCCATTCTAAACCTTTTCCCTTTTAGTGTCGAAGCTCTAGGAACTGTTTTTAAAAAAAGAAACCCTGGAGCTTTTAAAATGAGTTCAGAAGTACACGGAAAAAGGCAATTAAGGATAGGAATTTGAGAGCTCAAAGTAAGGGGAAGGTGGGCAAAAGACCCTCATATAATAACCCCAGGGATAGCACCCTAACCACTAATCATTTCTTCTAATTTTTTTTAAGTTTCATTTTAATTCCTAAAACTCCATGAACTAGGCCTAGGAATTAGCAAATATCCTTTGTGAAGAATGTAAATAAATAATTTTCACAAGAGAAAGGGGATTAGCAATCATTAACTTCTTAGTAAGAAATAGTGTGGATATTCTTCTTTCCTCCTACATCCTGAGATCGGCTACCCTGAGAATGAGTTTCTGACAGAAAGTAAACATTAATTTGGGAACCAGAAGCACTTGCTGGGGGAAGGACAGGAGGCTTACGTAGCATAGTGGCACTGGAGAAATGAAAATGCAGGGGAAAATAGATGGCAAACTTCGGAATCTGCACAGCAACACTGCTAGGCTGAGGAAAAACATTAGAAAAAACCAAATGCTCCTTTAAAAAACATTATCTGGATGGGCACGGTGGCTCACGCCAGTAATCCCAGCACTTTGGGAGGCCAAGGTTGGAGGATCGCTTGAGGCTGGAATTTGAGACCAGCCTGGGCAACATAGTGAGAACTCATCTCTATAAACAAATAGAAAAATTAGCTGGGCGTGGTAGTGACCTTCTATAGTCCCAGCCACTTGGGAGGCTTAGGCAGGAGAAGAACTTGAGCCCAAGAGTTTGAGGCTGCAGTGAGCTATGATGACGTCACTGCACTCTAAGCAGGGTGACAGAGCAAGACGTGTCAAAAACAAACACAAAAAACACATTATCATATATAGTTCAACTATTCTGAAGGTACATTCACTATATTTGGAGTACATCATAGAAGCCTAAACATAATTTATGTAGTGATTTTATGGTAAAATTTGTTTCAGCTGTCTTAAATTCCTAGTCAACTTTAGGAACATAGCCATGCTATACTGACAAATGCTGCCCCTAGATAATGTAGAGAATCCAGCCTGGTTTCACTATTTGTCATACAAGAGAATTCCATGCATTTTATGTGTTTAAAATACACAAACAGATAAAACTCAAATCTTTGTGTGATGCACTTTTGAAATGGGGATACTTTTAATGAAAAATAACCTCTTATCTGAATAAGCAATTATGAATTCTACAACAAAAATATTTCTACCTGGCAGACTAAACCACATCAATAGACTTTTTTCCTTTTACTAAATTAAGTAATATTTACTACCATGTAGTTTTTATGTGAAAATTGGTACAGTAAAAAAAACAAAAAACAAAAAACTATAGTCAAAAAGTTTATGTTAACCAACCAATCAATTATGTTCTGGAAATTTCTGCAGAGCTTTCTTCCCAAAGTGTTTTCCAATCAAATTCCTTTTCTCCAGTAAGGATTATAAATTGCTTAATAATGGACTTAATTCTCACAGGTTTAAGTATTTACTTCATTTGATAAGGAAATAGATACTAGACAATTTCAAGACTTCTCAGAACTTGGTATTAAAAACTAAAACCTCAGTCATCAGAATTCCTATTTTTATATCACAAAACAGCCCTTGGAAAAACTGAGTTTTCAGTTAGACTTTAATCTTCAATGAAGTATGTATGTGGTTTTATTAAACCGCCTGTCACAATGGACAACCTGTATGCCTTTCCATGAATGTCTACTTATCCCCACTGACATCACCAAATGAAAACAGTATTTACAATTTAATAAAATTCTAACAGTGAACATTTTCTATGGGTTTTGGTTTCCAATATCTGCCTATCTAGAGTTGATAATAATTATTACCTGTTCAACAATTACAGAAAAAACTTTTAAAATTAAGAAAAGTTCTAAATTTGAGGTATGTAAAGAATATTCATTTAAGATTATAAAGTAGTCAAGATTTCCTTTTACTCAAAAAAAAAATCACTTCAGAGTTGATCTCCATGTACAAAAGATAAGATCAATCACATTTATCACTGGACACAAAGGATATTCCAAAGGTCATTAAAAACTGTAATTAATCTCAAGAAAAATTAATCTTAACGTTTATATTTCATTATCAAGACCATAGCTGCTTAACAAGATACTATTGATACAAAACATACAGTATTTACACTTAACTGTACAAAATAATTTAATGTTTACAAAAATATGAGAATGTTTAGGTTGACTGACACAGTCTTAAATAATTTCTTCTAGAGAAGTATATAGTAAGACCACTGATTTCCATTTCATTTCCTTTTTAATAAGTCAAAAAAAGGATGCTGCAATGCTTCATCCAGAGTAATTCTTTTAGTTGGATCATATTCTAACATTCTTCGAACCAGGTCAAACAGTTTTTCATGTTCTTCATCATGACAAAGCATAAATTCCTAGAGGGAAAAATGTTTTTGCTTAAAAAAATATATTAATAACAGTGAAAATATTTTTTTTAAACTTTAATCTTTTTTCCTTTACCTTTAATGGTTTGCAGCGTCTCCTAACATATCTACCAGCAGAACTATGTTCATCCCAATCTAGCTGGTTATGGTGAAAATACTTGCGTTTTCTACAGGAAAAAGAAGTCTGGATTAGTAAAATAACAAAAGATCCACATCTTTACCCTGCCCCAACCATGGGATGAGAGACAGACAGAAGCATAAGCGGCTCTCTCTAGATGTATAGACATATGCACATGCATATAATTTTTAAAAATCTCAACAGCAACTATATAGCAGACACCTTATATAAACATCTTCCTCTATTTTCCATCCTGTGAGGTTTTAATATCTCAACTAAGTTGTTTCCAGATACCATAGAGGGAACAATGCCAGCTTTAAAAATAGAGGCCTCCTGCATGCATTTCTGTAAATTCTGATTTCACTAGATCTGGAATAGGTCTGGAAATCTTTAAATAACTCCCTGGTGACTTCTGCAGTGAGGCTGTGTTTGGAAATAATACCTTGTCCAAGGACAAACATGCTGGTTAATGACAGTACACATTTCAAACTTAGATTGATATGACTCCAAAAAACAAGCTTTTTTATATTCTATGTTATTATTTATACATCAACTTAAGAAAACACTCATGCAAAGGTAAACTACAGTATCAAAAAAAATCATTTTGTTTACTAGATCACAAGTTAAATACTGAATTTTTAAAAATGTGACTTTAAAAAAAGGGTAAGATGCAGGCAGTTTAAGTTATCTCTAATACATAAAAAAAATTTCAAAATCTGCAGTCCTTGGAGCATGCATTGTAACAACGTTGGGTTTTCTGTAGTTTGAATACAGGCTATTGCATGTACCCAATATAAAGGGTTTAAAACATCTTAAGACACACCTTGTTTTCTGGATCATGTGTGGTGGTAGGGGTCCTAATATTCGTTCCATCATTGCCAGGTGCTCTTTACTATCATGAGTCTAAAACGCACAGAAAAAGAAATTTAGCACACTCCATTTTCCAATAAGCACATTCAAAGGGAACACAAGAAAATGGTGCCAACATAAAAGGATCAGCTATACAATTTACATTACACCATACTTCAAAGATGGAACAATACCAAACAAGCTGTGTTGTTTGGTGCAACACAGTCTCTGAGATGAAATTGGTAAAATCTAAAACTAAGCAGTTTTCTTGTTTATTTGTATTTCTTACACTGTTTTAACTGAAGATGTCTGGAGAAGATTACCAGAAAAACTGTTTCCTCCTCATTTAATCAGCTGCTTAACCAAAATTAACCTCCCAACAATCAGTCCACTTATTAACACTTACTAATCCCAAGCAATGAAAGTACACAGTCCCACTAATTCTCACGACAATCCCGAGCCAGCTATGTGAGCACATGAGTGTCAAAGAGGTTAAAATATTAGCTCAAAGTCATGTAAGTCATAAATAAGAAAAGTTGAGCTATAAACTCAAGTTAAAGCTCATAATCCTTAAACTATATAGTAATAGAGCCTTGGCTTGGCTAAAATATTTAACAGAATTGAGAAAACTGTCAAACTTAACGGCTGAAATGGTATGCTTCTAGAGCAGAGACTGGCAAACTTTTTTGGAAAAAGGCCAGATAGTAAATATTTTAGGCTTGGCTGGTCACAAATGGTTTCTGTTGCATATTCTTTTTGTATAAACAATCATTAGGCAGGATTTCACCATGGGCCAAAGTTTGCTAACCCTAGTTCTGGAGAGTATAGGCTGTGTGTAACTGCTTTGTAAAATCTATTAGTATCAACTATTGTGCCCTGCATATTGCTTTCAAAACATTGTTATTAATTCATGACAGGAATAAATAATACTAGTTCCACATTTTTAAAAAGTTCCTTAGTTTCAGAATATTTTGCAGTATGGAATTAAAATATAAACCGCCTCTTAAATAGTCTGCACTTCATTTAAGACCTCAAAGTGATTTACAATCACAAAAATCATTTCAAGCATCCATTTTACATAAGTCAGAATGAAGAAAGCATGCACTCTGATTAACTTTTTCTTACCCTACAACTAATAGAAACCAGACACTACCCCTTCCTAGAACTGATAACCATGGTTCTAAAGAACTAAGCTTGTCTATAAACTCAGAGTACTTTTTAATAGGATCTCTACAGATGAGACAGAAACTCGAGTCTTGTGAGGTGCCCTACAAGCAGCAAACTCGTAATTGTGCAATAGCCACCTAAGTGACTCAACTTATCACAAATAGCTTCATACCCCCTGCACTGCTGTAACTGCAGATCAGCCTCGACAATACCGAGCTGGGATTTCCACAACCCCTTCCTCCCAAACCCACTGTACCTGGCCAGGACTTTTAAAAAGTTTTCTACTAATAACTATTACTATCATTTCATAAAAAGAACATTTTAATACAAAAAAAGGAAGCATAATCTCTAAATAAAGGTCAGAATGGCAACCCTACAAAATCATCCTCATTTACTTTTGGAAACTACTGAGTTCTAGAATAAAACATTTCAATACCTTTCAAAGTATGTGTAGTCCTTTATTGGTCAGCCCTTGCCTATTGTCATCATTTTCCCTTGTACACAAGATTTTTTTTTTTTTTGAGACAAAGTCTCACTTTGTTGCCCTGGCTAAAGTGAGTGCCGTGGCGTCAGCCTAGCTCACAGCAACCTCAGACTCCTGGGCTCAAGCAATCCTACTGCCTCAGCCTCCCAAGTAGCTGGGACTACAGGCAAGTGCCACCATGCCCAGCTGATTTTTTCTAAATATTTTTAGCTGTCCAATCAATTTCTTTCTATTTTTGGTAGAGATGGGGTCTCGCTCTTGCTCAGGCTGGTCTTGAACTCCTGAGTTCAAACAATCTGCCCGCCTTGGCCTCCCAGAGAGCTAAGATTACAGGCGTGAGCCACCGTGCCCGGCCAGGTTTGCTGCTTTAATATGGTTCTTTAGATGACAGACATATCAGGCTAAAATGAGGCTTTGCATGCTGTAGGTGTTCTTCTTGTTTCTTATTATCACTTGCATATGTAGTTGGATTAAACTCTGCACCAGAGTGGCAGGTGTATAGTAAAAGTGAATGAATTCCTTCTCAGAGCTATTCTTTAAGTTTCATTTTGAGTCTCACTTTTCCTGGTCACTTTGACTCCAAAAGTATCTCAGCCTCCTTTGGCACTAGTTATGTATCAACAATTTATATATTTATTTATTTATTTTCTGTCTTATTTCTCCAACTTTATTGTAAATTCAGGGCCACGCTTCACTATACATCATTGTGAAAATATTGATAATAACATTTATGAGCCCATCCTGTGTGTCTGACACAATGCTAAGCACTTAACCCTGACAATGTCCCACTGCATTAGCATATTAACCCCGTTTTAGAAACCTAAAGATCGAGACTAAGTCAGACAACTAGTAAATGGCAGAACCAGAATTCACAAGTAAGTCTGTCCCAGTTCTAGCCCCTGCTCTCTTAAACATAGTGCTGTCAGGCATGTTGCAGAAACTCCATAGTAATCTTTAAAAATTGTAAACAGATCCTAATTTATCAGATACTATACAAGACATAAATATGCATGTTGATAATAGAGCTTGCTTGGAAAAAAAAACCTCTGTATTAAAATCAAGTTTATTCCATAGTTATTTTGAAAACGTATTCTTCTCTTTCTTTTTTCTATTAAACCCTCTCAATTAGGCTTATCTCTGCTACTCCACAAAACTATGCTTATCAAAATCACTCAGGACTTCCATGTCATAATTAAGTGGTCACTTCTCTTCTTTCTTGATATCTCTGCAACACCCGAAATGTTTGATTAGGGCTTCCTCGAAACACTTTCTTCACTTGGTTTCTAGAACATCATGGTCTCTTGGGTCCTTCTATCTCTCCAGACAGCTCCTTTGCTGGCTCCTCTCCACCTCTACTATCTGTTAAGGTCGGCATGCCCCTAGACTCGACTCGTATCCTCTTCTGTATCTACGTATACTCACCCATTGCGTGATCTTAGGCACCATGCAACACCACACACTCAGTTCTGCTATCACACGACATAACGTTCCTAAAAATCACTGTGCCGTGCAAAATGTACACTACATCATGCCCTAAGAACCACAGGGGTTATGCAAAAAGTGTGATTGGGACATAACACTCAAAATGTCAGTGACAAAAAAAAAAAAAAAAGGAACCTAATAAAAAGAGTAGCATAATTCCATACATATTGAATGGTTAAGCAATGCATAAATACTACAATAAATATCATGCTTTACTTTGACAAAGACCAGAAGTTTGCTTGTGGAAGAGTTGCAGTTTGTGTGAAGTGGCGGAAGGAAAGTTTTCCGAAATCAGTGGGGAGGCTGTAACGACAGGCACGAATAGGTGCGGCTCGTAATGTGGGGTGAACTGAAGTTGACTGGTAGAAGTTTGAGGTGTGCTCGTGTGAATGTTTTGAGTTGTCCTATACAGTTCGGTTCAGCTGAGTGCAGTTTTGTGCATTTACTTAGTGTTTCTTCCAGAATTAATTGCACATGAGCAAATGCAAAACGCACATTCTATTTAAATTGTTCCTGAATATGTCAACCTATATTAGGTCTTAAAAGATTCTATTTCCAAATAAGATCACATTCACAGGTACTGGGAGTTAGGATTTTAACATATGTTTTTGAGGAACATAATTCAATCCATACCACAAAACGCGCCCCCAGATTTCTAGAAGTCGTACCTAATGTCCCACCAGGATCATTTTTTAACCTTTTATTGACAGCTAACACAGTATGAAAGACTCTGCATCATGTCCCAGCACACTCCCACACACTCTTCCAACTGAAACAAAGTGTCACAAAACTTACTTTGTGTGATGCAATGTGATATTTTTTATTCTATTTTATCTACCATTAGAAAGAAAAGATGCTAGTCATGACCCACTAATTGATTTTATGACTCACTGATGAGTTGTGACCCACATTTCGAAAAACATTGCTCTAGAATGAGAACAAAAATTCCTGTTCTTATGATTAACGATTGTTCCAGAATCTGTTTATTCGTAAGTAAAAAGCGTGTGATTATTGTTGATTGCATTGCACAGGACACTTGTTGATTCGCTGTGTGATAGACTTTTGTTCATCAGAATCCTTTTCACTGTTTTAAGAGTCATTCCATTTGCATTTCCAGCAAGACTTTTTTGCTTTTTTTCTTCCAGTTTGTTATATTATCTCACATTTTGGTCACTTTGTAATCTTAAAACTCTTCTTACCGACTGCTCTAGCTCTGGTGGGTTAATAGTGCTATTAGGGCCTCAGAACACACCTGGGATGTGGGAATGAGCAGGAAGCCAAGGCCTGAGGGCAGAGGCTAAATGATCACCTGGCTTTCACCACCTGTCTTCTTCCTGCAGATTTGAAAGTGGAGGTGCTTCAGTTCGTCCAGCCGAAAGGCAGGAATTGATAGTAGGAGAATGTACTTTGTCACATATAAAACAAATTGTTTAAGATTAAAAAATATGTTCTCTTTGATTATAACTATTTGCTTCTGTAACCATGCTTGCTTTTAGTTGTTTGTTAAATATAGGAATAAGAGCAGGAGTGACTCCATGACAAGCTGAATTTCCTGAAATAAGCCTAAGTTTCAATTTCCCCCAAAACCGAAACGCGGACCAAAACTGGCGCTGGCGCGAAAATTGAAAATCTCAAGGCTTGGAGCCACCCAATCAGGAGTCAAAACAATCCGCCACTTTCAAAGGAACCAATGGACTAAGGGGGGAGGGGAGATGGTGTGCTCTGCGTGTCGTGTGTCACCGGTGTGTCGTGTGCAAAGAAAGTATAAAAGCTTCACTTTTACCCCAGGGCGGGGTCCTGGTTCATAGGGAGGCCACTGCGTTGGTGCTCTGGGACTTGGACCCTAGCTCGAGCTAGCAAATAAACTCCTTTGCCATTTGCATCCTCGG
>CAUYSK010023520.1:0-32136 GCA_963575035.1 Avahi laniger | reverse complement strand
TCACAGCAACCTCAAACTCCTGGGCTCAAGCGATCCTCCTGCCTCAGCCTCCCAAGTAGCTGGGACTACAGGCATGCGCCACCATGCCCAGCTAATTTTTTCTATATATTTTTAGTTGTTCAATTAATTTCTTTCTATTTTTAGTAGAGATGGGTTCTCGCTCTTGCTCAGGCTGGTTTCGAACTCCTGAGCCCAAACGATCCACCCGCCTCAGCCTCCCAGAGTGCTAGGATTGCAGGCATGAGCCACCGCGCCTGGCCCCTCCTGGTAGTTCTTAAAAACCCAGTGAGGACTCCACAACCAGGAGCATCAACTCTCCTAGACACTGGACCTCCTGAGCATCCCACCACAGGCCACATCCAGTCGCCTGCCAGCCACACACTGAGCTGTGGCCGGGCCACTCACCCGGTTGGCCGTGACGGCCAGATTCTGCAGGTTCTGCAGGAGGCCAATGTCGGCGGGGAGGAAGGTCAGGTTGTTGTGGCTGAGGTCCAGGTAGCGCAGCTTGCGGCAGTAGAAGAGCTGGGTGGGGATCTTCTCGATCTTGTTGCGGTTCAGGTAGAGGCGCTCCAGGTTGGTGAGGTTGCCGATCTGGATGGGGATGTAGGCAATGTGGTTGTACCACAGCTTAAGGCAGGTGAGGCGGTGCAGGTGCTGGAAGCTGATGATCTCCTCGATAGTCTTGAGGTTGTTGTCCTTGAGGTCAATCTCCTGCAGGTTGTGGAGGCTGAAGATGGAGTGAGGGATGCGCTCCAGGTCGCAGCGGATCAGCTCCAGCTCGGTAAGATTCACCATCTTCTTGAGGCTATTGAGGACGATGAGCTTGGTGCCTTCGTTGTTGATGGACAGCTTCTGCAGGTGCACGCCCACGTCCGTGACCACCTGCGGCAGCTTGCTCAGGTTGCTCTTGAGCCGGAGCACCTTGAGGCGCTTGAGCTCCCGCAGCCCATCGATGACGATGTAGCGGTTGTTCTCGGCGCTCAGATTGCCTGTCAGGTGCAGCTCCTCCAGTGTCTTCAGGCTGTAGATCCATAGTGGGATCTCCTTGATATCAGTGAACTTGATATGCAGCGCCCGCAGATTCTCGCGCAGGAAGGCCAGGGCAGGAGCCTCGATCTTGGCGGCCGTGTGGTAGAGCCACAGCTCCTTGAGGCCCGTGAGCTGGGCGATGCTGGGCGGGATGGTCACATCGGGGATCAGCTCCAGCTTCAGAACCTCCAGCTCCACCAGGTCAAACACGGTGTCGGGGATGCCGCTGAGCATGAACAGGTGCAGCTCCAGCTTGTCTTGTGCGTTTTTGGTGAGCCGCTGCCGCAGCTTGTCCAGCGTCCACTCGTTGTTGAGGTTCAGCTGCCGCAGCTTGTTCTCACTCACCTCTGACAGGAAGACGGCAAAGCGCTTAGAGTACAGCGGGTCGTACTGGTCAATGAGGTGCAGCATGAAGGCAAAGTCGTTCTTGACGTCGGGGATGTCACTGTAGCTGCTCTCCTCACGGATTGACTCGAATGAGTACTTCTTGAGGGAGCGTCGCAGCATCCACCAGAGCGTATACATACAGATGAGGCCGTAGAAGATGACCAGGCTGATGTAGAAGGATGCCAGGATCTTAAAGAGCGTGGCCAGAGGGTGGGCACACCGGTAGGTGCGGTAGCCCGTCAGGCTCTCGATGTCCACAGTGCAATCCACGTCGAACTTGATGTTGTGCACGTAGTAGACGGTGTAGCAGATGATGAGGATGAACTTGATCACCTTGATGATGGTCTGCCGCATGTAGAGGCGGTACACGATGTCCCCCTCCTCCACATGGGTCCGGAACTTCTTTACCTTCTCAAATAGCGCCTTGGCCTGCTCCCCTTCCTTCTTGTCTAGCACACCTGTCTCCGAGCGATCCACGATGCCCTGCTCGATCCGTGACTTGGTCCGCTGCAGCATGGGCACGGTGGCCTCCACATCCTCACTGACTGTCGATGACTTCTTGTCCATGGAGCCATTCATCTTGCTGAAGGCTGGCTTGGGGTCGCTCTCCTCCACCACAGTCTCCGACAGGGCCCGTGTGGTCCAAGGTGAGTCGAAGCACTTGAGCAGGATAGACACAAAGTGCTCCAGCTTCGAGCTGGTGCGTGGGAACTTGAACCAGAAGTTGCTGCAGGCCAGGAAGATGAGGGTGTGCAGCAGCACCAGGTAGGGGAAGTACTTGGCGAACCAGTGCAGCCGGTTCTCATAGCACACGGCGTCCACATAGTTGTACTGGTGCCGGTCCAGGTCATACTTGATTCCCGTCGGGCCCGCGTCAGGGCTCGGCAGGATCGTGGAGTTGGGGTAGGTGGGCTCTGGACCAGGGGCTGCCCAGCCCCGGAATGAGTCATTGCAGGAGTCCTTGGTGACCCACTTACAGGGCAGGCAGATCATCTTGTCCTGGGTGACCTGTAACGTCCCCCCGAAGACGGCAATCATCAGCATGACAATGGAGATGTAGTCAGTGAACACATCCCACCACGGCTTCAGGATCCGGTATGCTGGCTGTGTGTCCGCAAAGTAGCGGAGCTCTGTCACCGGAATCATGGTTCAACCTAAAAGGGACCCACAGGAGGGGGTTACCACAGGGTGGCCTGGCTCTCTGGGGACCCAGGGTCAGGGAAAGAAGACAATGGGAATTCCACCATTGTCCATATTTCCATGGTAAATCTAGCTGGGAGTTAAAGCCTAGCCACTTCATGGGCCAACTGCCCTGCTGCAGAAACCATGTGGTCACCTGCTGGCTGGGAAACCACCCAGGGGAGAGGGGCAGTCTACCATGTAACATACGGGAAGACTGAGCACGTGAGGTTAGGGATCGCACTGACCTCCCCAGCACAGCCTCCTTGCTCTCTGCCCCTCCCCACCCCTGCATTCCAGTAAGAGCATTCGGGAATTCCTGTCTGGAGTCCACCCATTTAATGATTAGATTGAGCAGAGGGGCCTGTGTGGAACTCCCAGTTCACTCCGAACCAGCCGCTGTGAAGCTCTAGCAGTGACCCAAAGCGATTTCTGCAAAGTATGAGAAAGCAAAATGCAGAGGGGGTGTAACATGAACTCACTTTTGTAAAACAAATAATGAAGTTTAAAACTTATACATGTGTGCATACAGTTACAGGTATATAGGATTCCAGGAGCTCTCAGGGAAGACCAAACGCCACACATGTAGGTGTAATGATGGGCTCCTGGGGGAGGGGCCCAACAGAGAGAGGAGAAAGAACAAGATTGCCCTCCACCCCAGGCTGGGGGCCCTGGTCCCACTCGGGCCTTCAAGTAACATCACCTCTGGCTGTGTGCATGTAAAGGAATGAACAGCAGCAGCAGCCAACTCTCCCCCTGGAGCCCAATTTGGCTGGTCTTGGGTAGAGCCTGGGAATCTGATTTTTAACACGTGGCTTTGGTGTTAATGATTAGCCAAGTTTGAGAAATGCTGGATTAGAAGCCACATTCAGGAAATCCAGCCTGTGCCACACGGGAGGCTGCAACTACATAAACGTGGGAGAGCTCTTCTCCTCGGCCATCCGTGCTCACCCTGCCAGGGTAGGCTGTTCTTATTAATACAATGGTCCCAAAGACTGTAACGAGAGGGAAAACGTACTAGATGTTCACTAGAGAACATTTGGAAAAATATAAAAAAGCATAAGAGATTTTCAACATGGACAAAACAGGAAAAAAAAAAAGCGTAAGAGCAAAAAAAGAAATTCCCTGTAAAAACACCACCAGAGTTACCCACTGTTAACTTTTCACTGAGTAATAACCTTCTAGTCCTTTTTTTTTTTTTCGGGACAGAGTCTCACTCTTTTGCCCCATCTAGAGTGCAGTGGTGTCATCATAGCTCATAGCAACCTCATACTGCTGGGCTCAGGCAAGCCTTCTGCGTAGCTGGGACTACAGGTGAGTGCCACAACGCCTGGCTAATTTTTCTATTTTTGATAGAGACGGAGTCTCATTCTTGCTCAGGCTGGTCCCCAACTCCTGAGCTCAAGCGATCCTCTCACCTCAGCCTTCCAGAGTGCTAGGATTACAGGTGTGAGCCACTGGCCTGGCCCAGTCCATTCTACATTTTTTTCAAATACTGCTTTTATTTTACACCTTATTTTCTAACTCAGAATCTAGATTTTTTTTTTTTTTTTTTGAGACAGAGTCTCACTTTGTTGCCCGGGCTAGAGTGAATGCCGTGGCATCAGCCTAGCTCACAGCAACCTCAGACTCCTGGGCTCAAGCAATCCTACTGTCTCAGCCTCCCAAGTAGCTGGGACTACAGGCATGCACCACCATGCCCAGCTAATTTTTTTTTCTATATATTTTTAACTGTCCAATTAATTTCTTTCTATTTTTGGTAGAGACAGGGTCTCGCTCTTGCTCAGGTTGGTTTCGAACTCCTGGGCTCAAACGATCTGCCCATCTCAGCCTCCCAGAGTGCTAGGATTACAGGCGTGAGCCACCGCACCCGGCCCAGAACCTAGATTTTAAACTGAGTTTTAAATACCCATGTCAAATGGGTCTGCTTCTCTTGGGAGAGAACAGGGTGCGCAGGTGATGGGACTGGGCCACCCTTTGATTACTGACAATATTAGTAAACACATAGTAACGAACCCTTCAAGAACAGGAGCTCTGGGCCGGCACCGTGGCTCACACCTGTAATCCTATCACTCTGGGAGGCCGAGGCGGGTGGATCGTTTGAGCTCAGGAGTTTGAGACCAGCCTGAGCAAGAGCGAGACCCCGTCTCTACTAAAAATAGAAAGAAATTAGCTGGACAACTAAAAATATATAGAAAAAATTAGCCGGGCATGGTGGTGCATGTCTGTAGTCCCAGCTACTCAGGAGGCTGAAGCAGGATTGCTTGAGCCCAGGAGTTTGAGGTTGCTGTGAGCTAGGCTGACACCGCGGCAATCTAGTGTGGGCAACAGAGTGAGACTCAGTCTCACAAAAAAAAAAAAAAAAAGAACAGGAGCTCTGCACAAATGCCAAATGCTTCCTATTCCCAGTCTTTCCAGGAAACGCTGGGATGGACAGGGAGGACTGGAGGGAAGCAGACCAGGACCCCATGTGAGGCAGGAGGAATCGGGGCACTCAGTAGAGGTGATGATGGTCACAGCAGTTGCTGAGGTCCTGGACGTCCGTCTACCAGGCACTAGGCAGGCCCCACTCCATCCCGTAGGCTCTCTTTCTTATTTTTTTTGAGACAGGGTCTCGCTCTGTTGCCCAGGCTGGAGTACAGTGGCATCACCGTAGCTCACGGTAACCTTGAACTCCTAGGCTCCAGCCATCCTCCTGTGTCGGCTCTCTTGGAGTTCCTTTGACACCTGGGAGGCAAGGCCTCTTTAGCCCCCATTCCACAGATGAGGGTGCTGAGGCTCAAGGAGGTGGAGTTACCTGCCCACCATCACCCTGCTACTGAGTGGCAGAGCTGAGGCCAAACCCAGCAGGCCTGTCCCTCCACTGCTGAGCTTGAGTCCTCACCGCTGTGTGGGGCTTGCTCTCCACTTGCCTGAGGCCCCACACAGGCAGTGCCAAAAGGAACAGGCCCAAGGTCCAGCTTCCCAGCCTGCTGGGGTTCCCAGAGCTCAGGTCACCGTGGGGCCAGCAGACACCACCGCCCGCCTTAAGCCAGCGGCCCACGAGTCAGCCCTCCTACTGAGGCCAGGACTCACCGGCCAGGGTGAGCGCCTGCCCCACAGGAAGGCCTGGGCCCTCTAATGACCGGCTGGCCCCACACACCACCCACACTCCTAGGAGAGACTGGCACTCCGGGAAAGGGCTTGCTGAATCACAGCCTCCTCCACTGAGACACCCATCCGTCCCTTGCTTCCTCGCTCCCCAAGTCCTCATCCAGGACAGGGGCCCAAAGACTGGGGACCAGAAGCAAGGAGGGACCAAGACTAGAGGGCCTGAGAGTGTGCAGCAGCCTGCCGTGAAGAATCAGAATGAGACTGCTCAGGGCAGGGAGCCAGCCATTTGGGGGTGCGGGCACTTTATGAGCTGACAGGATGTGGCTGCAATACTACAATACTTCCCTCCATTTCTGAGGGGAGCGGGGTGTGCCTCCTCACAGTGAGGCACCACCTCGCCCCGCAGACACGCTCCCGACTCCTGGCGCTGAGGCAGGAAGCCTTCGCAGCTCCGCTGCAGGGGTTGAGGAACCTGAGGCTCAGAGGTAAAGCCACCTGCCCAAGGTAGGGAACGGTCCATCCCATTCAGGTCTGTCAGACTCTCACTCCCCTCCCTGTTCTTGAAGCACATCCTGGGCTCTATTAGGCCCTTGGCTAGGTCCTGTGGGGAAAATAAAAGTGACCAAGGTATATCCCCCCCTCAGGGTCCTCTTGGTCCAGTGTGTGTGTGGGGAAGAGGACATGGAGATTCAGAGAGGCAGAGCTAAGAGGGGCCAGGACTGGAGTCCAGAGCAGGCCTGGTCCAGCTCGCGCCTGGGCCCATGCCTGTGAGGATGACCTGTCTAGAGGGGTCACACCCAGCGGCACCTGTGTTTCCTCCTCACTTCTGCGTGTGACTCTGCATACATCGCCGCCTCTCTCTGCTGGGGCTTTGGGGGGAATCAGGAAAGATGGTGCAGGCACCAAACCCAGGGCTTTAGTCCCCAGGGGTGCTGGGGAAGAGGCGCTCTGCCCTATACCCAGGCCCTCACCAGGAGATGACAAGGTGCCTGCATGACCCCAGCACCGGCCGCTCGCCCTCTCATGTGGCTTTGCCCAGGACAGAAGAGGAATGCCAGCACCGAGCTGTGGGCCAGGTTGGCTGGCCTGCAGCGGGCTCCACGCGTGTACAATAGCACGATACTACACAGGTGGTACAGTATCTGGGCTGGTGTTTCCATCCCCCCTCAGCCTCCTTATCACCTCAGCAAGGCCAGATGCTCTCTGAGGACCGGAGTCTAGTGTACACAGTAGATGCTCAATAAATTCAGATGTCCTCCCAGAGAGAACTCGAAAGGCACAGCGCAGAGTGGGCATGTGCGGGGCGTGGGCCCCACATGTGGTGGGGAGGCAGCAGTTTCAGGTGGGTGTGGGCTGGGGCAGAGGAGGAAGCTGAGGCCAGCCCGGCCCAGACCTGCCCGCTTCCTGCCCAGCCCTGGGGGCCCTAGGGCAGGAAGGGATCCCCAATCCCACAGGGAAGGAGCCCCAGTGCAGGGACCTGCCCAGGAGCTGGGTGACTCGGTGACCAGACACCCACCCGAGAGCAGCTCTCTGTCACAGCCAGATGATGAGGGCTGAGGCCAGAACCCTCACAAGAAGCCAGGACGTGCTCACTGCTCCTAGGTCCATTCTTTTCAATTTTTTTACATTGTGGTGAAGTACACATAACAAAATTTGCCATCTTAGCCACGTTTATGTGCACAGTTCAGTGGCACATAGCACAGTGACACTGTTGTGCAGCCATCACCACCATCCTCCTGATCTTGTGAGACTGAAACTCTGCACCCGTCAATCACTAACCTCCCTTCCCCACCCTCTGACAACCTCCATCTACTTTCTGTCTCTATGAATTTGACAACTCTAGGGACTTCATGTAACTGGAACCATATAGTATTTGTCCTTTTGTAACTGGCTTATGTCATTTAGCATAATGTCCTCAAGGTTCACCCACATTGTAGCATCTCAAAATTTCCTTCTTTTTCTTTTTGGTCTTTTTATTGAGACAAGGTCTCATTCTGTCTTCCAGGCTGCGGTGGCATGATCATAGCTCACTGCAGCCTCCAACTCCAGGGCTCAAGTGATCCTCCTGCTTCAGCCTCCCCAGTAGCTGGGACTACAGGCCACCATGCCTGGCTAATTTTTCAAATTTTTTTGTAGAGATGGGTCTTGTCAAGTTACCCATGCTGGTCTCAAACTCCTGGGCTTAAGTGATCCTCCCATCTTGCCTTCTCAAAGTGCTGAGATTACAGGTGTGAGCCACCACCACGCCCAGCCACAATTTCCATCTTTTTTAAGGCTGAATAATCTTCCTCTTGCCCATTTTATAACCAGGGAAACAGGTTCAGACAGAGAAGTCATTTGCCCAACTTCAGACTGCCTAGGAGTGACAGAGGCAGCCTTCAGACCCAGATCTGCAGGGGGCCATTCAGACGGAGCAGACCCCACTTGACAGCCATCCTTGGGGCACATCTGCGTGTGGTCAGAAAAGCACCCGGAGGGGAAGGGGGCATATTCCGGGAAGCAGGGGCCTTTCTCTAAGTTATGAAAAACTGTCCTTTTTTAGGAAGTTTCCCACAGGCAGTGTATTTGTCCTCTCCCTTGTAATTAGCCCTCTGTACTGGCACTGCCTCTAGCAGAAGCGTGGAACAGCTTCTCTCCCAGGCCTCAGTCTTCCCATCTGGAAGGGAGCAGAGAATCTCAGAGATGTGCCCACATTGTGCAAAACGTAGACCAAGGTACCCAGGGGTGGGTAGCCCAGGCACTGCCCAGCCTAGACTTCACCTTCCCCCTTACCTGCAGCCCACCCCAGGTCAGACAGCAGGGCTGGGGCCCCAGAGCCTCTGCAGCCACTACAGATACCCCTTGTTCCAAACACTCCTGCTTTTACCCAGCAGACAGGGAGAGGTGCTGCCCAGGTCCAGGGCCCCTTGGGGAAGGTTCCCCATCCGTTACATGGGGATGGTGACAAATGCTCCGCAGAGCTCTCAGGACTGTCATGACAAGCATAGACATGGGGTTTCCCAAATCACCCGTAGTGGGGCCTTAGACAGGTGGAGAGCAGGACCTCGCAAGGTGTTGAGGATGTGCTCTTGGGAGTGAGGGGACCGGTCAGGGCCAGCCTGGGCTCTGCCACTTGTGATCCATGGTAGGTGACTTTACCTCTCAGAGCCTCAGTTCCCCGGTCTGTGGAATGGGGCAAAGGAGAGGCCCTGCCTCACAGGGCTGTTGAAGGGCCAAAGGCTGAAATACTCAACACATACCAGGTTTGGGGCCAGAGCCTGGGGTGGGAGCGAGGAGGAGATGAGAGCAAAACAGACAGGGCTGGCCATTCCCTGCCCCACCCCAACAATCCTGGCTTCAGCGAGATGAGTGAATGAATGAAAGGTGCGTGGGAGAGTTAGGGCAGGAAATGGGAGAGGGAAAACCACCCAGAGGGCTCCCAGATACCTGGCCAAGAGACAGAGTTAGGTGGAGCCTGGCGCACAACAGGTGGGCAAGAAGCACACCCTGGTGAGTTAAAGAAGCCACTGGAATGGGACAGGTCCTTTCCAGTGGAATGACTCAGCTCTTTACATACTGCCACTTTGGAAAAAAGCAAGATCCGGAAAAATGAACAAACACAATCCCATATTGATAAACCCTTGACCAGCACTTCCTGCACCTTGGGGAGAAAATAGGAAGCAGAAATCTAAAATGGAAACTAACTTTAACCAGCATGCATTATCTTAGCGATTAAAAAATAGTATGGAATGTTAAATAAATATAGCCTTAAAAAAAAGAAAGAAAGAAGCAGTTCTCAGCATGAGGATTAGGTGTTCTTTGTAGCTTTGAGAGGGTGGTTTTGGAAGGCAACAGGGAGACAGGTCACGTCAGGTCTCTGCCCCAAGAAATGGAGGATTTGTAGAGGATCCTGAATAGAAGGCAAAGATTAAAGGGTTTGAAATCAGGGTGGCTGAGAAAAGACAAAAAGGATGTATGCTTTGCCGTCCTCTGGAATCTGGCCTAGCTATTTTTCCTCCTTCCAGAACAGATCCATCAGTTTCTGCTGAAGACTGTGCTCCTAGAAGTCAGGGATTAACAGTGAGGTGGGCCCAGGCACGGTGTGGCTCACGCCTGTAATCCTAGCACTCTGGGAGGTCGAGGTGGGTAGATCGTTTGAGCTCAGGAGTTCGAGACCAGCCTGAGCAAGAGTGAGACCCCGTCTCTACTAAAAAAAATAGAAAGAAATTAGCTGGACAACTAAAAATATACAGAAAAAAAGTTAGCCAGGCATGGTGGCGCACACTTGTAGTCCCAGCTACTCGGGAGGCTGAGGCAGGAGGATGGCTTGAGCCTAGGAGTTTGAGGTTGCTGTGACCTAGGCTGACGCCAGGGCACTCTAGCCATGGCAACAGAGTGAGACTCTGCCTCAAAAAAAAAAAACAAAAATAAAAACAAAAACAAACCAGTGAGGTGGGAGGTCCCTGGCTGCACCCAGGTAAAGTTCAAGAGGCAGCGGCAAGAGACCACTGCGGGGGCGGGCGCGGGAGTGGGGGAGGCTGGGAGCTTTGTGGGACAGGGACCATTTCAGACTCATCCCAAGCCCCTGGAGCAGAACTCAGATATGGAGGGTGGAGTAGAGCTTGCTGAACTGGACTGAGCCCAAGAAGGAGAGGTAGTGGGAGGGAGGACGGCAGATGTCTGGGAAAGACTCTAGGACAAAGATTCAGTCACGGGAATGTTCATTAACAGTGCTGTTTACACCCCAGGAGAACTGGGGAAAAACTAGGTGCCTGTTATTAGGTGAATGGTTAAATACTAAATGATCAAAGTATGGAATACTATGCAATAATGAAAGCACATTAGAGCAAAACACTTGATGCCATGAGAAAATGTTCAAAATATGTTAAATGCAAAAAGTAGGTAACAAAACTGTGTAGAATAACCACTCAGTCATAAATTATACACACACAAGCATACACACACACACACACACACGCACACACACTCTCTCCCTTTGTAGTGCTGTTTATAATCCTTTTTCACCCCAAACTTGCTTCTGTTTTTATTATAAGTACAGGTTAGTCAGATAATTAAGAAAAATGATTTTTTTTTAAGAGATAGGGTCTTGCTCTGTTGCCCAGGCTAGAATGCAATGCAATCATAGCTCACTGCAGCTTTGAACTCATGGTCTCAAGTGATGCTCCCGCCTCAGCCTCCCAAAGTGCTGGGTTTACAAGCATGAGCCACAGTGCCCAGCCTAAAAACAACTTTTTAAAATCACTATTTCAAAGAATCAAAAATAGCTAAGACATTTGGGAGAATAAAGTGGGAGGAGACACCCTTTCAGATATTAAAACTTACTATAAGGCCATAGGAATGAAAACAATGTTGGTATTGATGTAGGGATAGATGGGTGGACCAAAAGAACTGAAGAAAGAATGTGGAAACAGTTCTCCAAGTTTCTGTAGACTTAGACAAGAAAGTGTAGGCTTTGCAGTTTAGGGGAAAAGAACAGGCGTCCGTAAGCAGTGCAGGCTCTCAGGCATTCACATGAAAAAGCATATACAGTCCCATCTCCCTCCTTACACAAAAATAAATTCCAATGAATTAAAACCCCAAGGCAAAACTTGAAAATATTCAAAGAAAAATCTAAGAGATTATCTTAATGTCATTAAGACAAGAAAGAATAGCTTACCACACAATGTACAAACCCTTACAGGAAAAGATTGATACATTGATCAAATTAAAGTTAAAACATATGTACATCAAAGGACAGAGTAATAAACGAGTGAAAAGAAGTCACAGACCAGGAAGAGATATTTCTAAAGTGTATAAAACTACCATAGGATTAATATCCAGAATACAGAACTCCTACAAACATAAGACAATCCAATGAGGGGAAATGGCAAAATACATGAATAGGCAATTCACAAGGGAAAAACACAAATGGAAATTAATGCATGAAATAATTCTTAACCTCACTGGCAATCAAGGAATGCAAATTAAAACAATCAGATATCATTTGACTCCCTCCAACTGGCAAAAAATGAACTCCTAGATGAGAACTTACAAAGCACATACCCTACAACCCAGCAATTTCTCTTTGTTACACATCTTAGACAGCTGCTTTGCACACAGGTGAGAAGACACAGACAAGAATGTTCACTGAATAGTTGTCTCTAACAGTGAAAAACTGGCAACAGCCTATATTTTCATCAACAGAAGAATAAATTGTTCTATTCATATAGTGAAATGCTTTAAATCAATTGAAGTTAATTGATTTCATTGATATACCTACGTATCAGTATGGATGAACCTCAAAAACAATGTTGATCCAAAAACAAGTTGTGGAATGATACACACATTCTGTGAGGTTTTCTATAACGTATATACCCAAGTGTAGTGAAGGTATAAAACCATGCATGGAAGGTCACCAAATCAAGACAGTAATTTCATCCAGGGAGGGAAGAAAATGGGATTGGGGAAGAGGCTTCAACTGTGCTTGAAATATTTTATTTACATGCACATGCACATGTGCATCTGAAGCAATTACCACAAAACATTAAGGTCTGACAAAGCTGAGTTCTGGATACAGAAATATCTGTACTAGTCTTTGTTGGAGACAGGGTCTCAGTCTGTTGCCCAGGATAGAGTACAGCGGCGTCATCATACCTCATTGCAACCTCAAACTCCTAGGCTCAAGTGATCCCTCTGCTTCAGTCTCCCAAGTAGCTGGGACTACAGGCACATGCCACCACACCTGGCTAATTGTTAATTTTTTTTGTAGAGATGAGGTCTCACTATGTTGCTCAGGCTGGTCTCAAACTCCTGACCTCAATTGATCCTCCTGCCTTAGCCTCCCAAAGTGCTAGGATTAAAAGTGTGATCCACTGTGCCTGGCTTGTTCTAGTCTTTATACTTTCCTGTGTGCTTAAATTATTTATTTTTTAAAATTAATTAATTAATTTATTTAGAATTTTTTTTAGAGACAGGGTGTTGCTCTGTCATCCAGGCTGGAGTGCAGTAGTATCATCACAGCTCACTGTAACCTCGAACTCTTGGCTCCAGTGATCCTCCTGCCACAGCCTTCCCAGTAGCTAGGACTACAAGTGCATGCCAACATGTCTGGCTAATTTTTTAATTTTTTTCATAGAGACAGGGATCTCACTATGTTGCAGGTTAGTCTCAAACTCCTAGGTTCAAATGATCCTCCTGCCTTGGTCTCCCAAAGTACTGGGATTACAGGCATGAGCCACCGCACCCGGCCTATTTATTTTTTTGAGACAGGGTCTTGCTACGTTGCCCAGGGTGGTTTTGAACTTCTGGGCTCAAGCAAACTTCCCATTTCAGCCTCTCGAGCAGCTGGGACTACAGATGGGCGCCAGTGTGGCCGGCATGTTTAAACTACTTCATCACACCAAATTTACCAAAACAATGATGCATTTTTACCCTGCATGGCTAGTCTTCTCCCTGTCCTCACACCTGTGAATGTTCAGCAGGCAGCCGCTAGTGTGCCAGTTACCAGGTCACCAGGGCAGCAGCTGCTGCTCCTCCTTCCAGCCTGCCTGCTCCTTGGCCTCTGAGGACACTGCAGAACAAGGGAGCACCTTGCTGCCTGGACCTGTCCTATCCCCAGGGAGACACAGAAGAGGGTTTGATGCAGGCCCTTCCTACAAGGCAGCTCAGGCAGGTGGGAGAAGAGAGACCAGGTTCCTGTGGCAGAGCTGGGGCATCTCTGTCCCTCAGGGGTCAAATGAGCAACCCAGAGAGCCCCCATCCTTCCTTGGGGGCAGGTAGATCTGGGTGAGTGAAAGAGCAAGAGCTTTGGAGTTGGGGACATGTGGGTTCAAATCCAGCTCTGGCATGAAATAATTCTGTGACTCTGGGCAAATTACTTGGCCTAAGCCTCTGCTTTTGTAACTTAAAACAGGAATAGGCTGGGCACAGTGGCTCACGCCTGTAATCCCAGCACTCTGGGAGGCCGAGGCAGGAGGATCACTTGAGGTCAGGAGTTCGAGACCAGCCTGGGCAACAGTGAGACCCCATCTCTAGTAAAAATAGAAAAAATTAGCCAGGCATGGTGGTGCGCACCTGTAGTCCCAGCTACTCAGGAGGCTGAGGCAGGAGGATAGCTTGAGCCCAGGAATTCAAGGCTGCAGTGAGCTATGATCAAGCCACTGCACTCCAGCCTGGGCAACAGTGAGTGAGACTCTGTCTCTTAAAAAAAAAAAAAAAAAAAAAAAAAAAAGGTCCTGAGCAGTAGCAGTATATAACATGTATGATCCATGAAAGAAGGCAGTCATAAAAGGAAAATCACTGTATGATTTTACTGTAAGTACAAGAGGTACCTAGAGAAGTCAAATTCATAGAGACAGAATGTAGAGGGTGGCCAGCAGGTGCTGGGGGAGGAGGAAATGGGGAGTTAGTGTTTAATGGGGACAGACAGTTTCAGTTTTGCAAGACAAAGAGTTCTGGAGATGGCTAGTGGTGATGGCTGCACAATAATATAAATAAATATACTTAATACACTGAACTGTTGTACTTAAAAGTGGTTAAGATGGTAAATTTTATGTTATGTGTATTTTACCACAATAAAAAAAATTAGAGAAAAAAGTATGATCCCATTCTTGTTTAAAAAATTGTATCAGTAGCAAACTTATTACTGAATACAAAGAAAAATCTGCAAAGCTCTACGTGGAACTATATGTAGTTCAATCTGAGGGTAGGTAGGATTGTAGAGGATTATCTACATTGTACATTCTTCTATTATTTGAGGATGGTATGTTTACCAGTAGAGAAGACACCTGGAAAAAAATCAAAAAACCTTCCTCACCATGTGGTTTCTCAGGATTATACAAGAATTTATGAGGAGTGCTGCTGTTAGAAACAGGGTAGTCCGTGCTCCCTGCCATACCCTACAACACACACCCTCAACAGGGCCACCCTCCTCACTTCATGGGAGCACAGGGTGGGGAACAGCTCAGACCCCAGAGTCAGGCAACTCAAATGCCAACTCCACGAATTCCTTCTTGGGGCCTCACAGCCCCAGTTTCCTCAACTGCAAGACAGAAATGTTACAGTTGTAGAACGGGTTATTGTGAGATTTAAAAATAAGATAAGGCATTATGTGTCAATACAACACTCGGCACAGCGTAAGGCTGTTGTTCCACAATCCCACCTGCCACCGCAGAAGACCCTTCCAGAGTTCAGTGGGGAGGAGAGGTCTCACCCCGTACCTGGCATACACAGACCCACCCTCCCTGAGGTGTGGGCTGCACCTCAAGCACAGATGCCTCTGAGCAGGGGCCAGACCACCCAGCACCTCCTCAGAGAGCCTCCAACTCCTGGAGACGCTTCCAGGCTCGGGACTCCAGGAAAGGACCAAGGGTGGAGGTGGCCATCTGCTCTCAGAACCAGTCCTTGCTGTAACCCCAGTCCACAATGTCAATGTCCTCTCGGTGCTTCTTACAGACATAGAAGGGAGTCAAAGAAATAACAATGCTGTCCCCTCTGTCCCAGAAGGAGAACACCCAGGCATGCCATGCCCCAAACCCCATGTGGGGCTGCAGAGATCTGGCATGGCTCCCACACCTGGGCGGCAGGCAGGCGGGCTGTGGGTAAACAGGGCACAGAGAGCCTTTTGTTAAAGCACAAACGGGGCCAAGACGGGAAGACTTCCCAGGCAGGAGAGGAGGAGGGAGGCTGGCGCCCCTCCTGTACCACAGATGGGAAGGCTGTCCCTCCAACACTCTCCCAGGGATGGGGGGAAGGGCCATTCTCAAGAGGTCCTGTCCCAGGAGGGCTCCGGGCCTGTGAACTTGTTCTGCCATGCGCTTCCTCTGGTCCCAGAGCCAGGAGGGGGAGAAGAGGTCTCACTCCTCATCTGGCACACACAGCTCCCACCCTCCCCAGAGCGGGCCGCTGGCCCTCTAGGCCCCACACCCAGCTGGGGTGAGTCAGAGGCTGCAAGCTAGGGGTGCTGCCTGGCTTGGGACTCACCCTGTATAGAAGGGCACGCCCTCACTTCCTGGGGAAAGGAAGAGGGGAGACAGGCTGGGGCCGGAGGGGGAGGGGAACAAGAGTTAGTCGCAAACTGCTCTCACTTGGGCTGGGCTTCCTCAACAGGTTCATCCTCATGCCAGCTGGCAAGGGCATGGCCTGCCTTCCTCAGTGAAGGGTGACAATCAAGGGACACCCACCTGGAGCTCCCCCCACCAGCTCTGTAAGCCAAGCACACAGAGGTAGCAGGCCCAGTTGGAGGCGCAGGCTCAGGACCTGCCTTCGCCCTGCCAGGCAGGTGCCGGAGTGCCCATCTACTGAACACAGACTAAGCCCTAGCACAGCCATGCCTCAGCTCCCAGTCTCCACCAGAGTGTGATCTTGGGAAAGTCCCTCCACCCGCTGGGCTCTGTGTTCCTCATCTGTAAAATGGGCTGACGCGTCTATTGTTTATAGGGTTGCAGTGAGGATTGAGTGAGGAAGTCCATAAAAATCTTCTGGACCAGCGTCTGCCGCATGGTAAGACCCTGCAATGTTAGCTGCTGTTACTATCACGGTAGGTTGTAACAGTCCCTTTATAGGTGTGAAGTCTGAGGCCCAGAGAAGTTAAATGACCTGCCCAAGGCCACACAACTAGGAGAGGGCGGGGAGTTCCACCCCAAGTCTGATGTTCCATTATGCCAATCTGCCTCAAAGGCAAACAGGTTTCCTGGGCCTGCCTGGGCATCCAGGCCCTTGGAGCTGCTTTCTGGGACAAGAACCCTTTTCTGAGAGGTGCACGGGAACAAGGGCTCCAAAGGGAACCCCAGCAGGCCACATTCAGATGTCTCTGGTCTCCTATGTCCCGATTTCAGGAAACTCTGGAAGGGAGCCTAGCTCCAGATCTGGGCCCCTGGGGCAGAGGGATCTGAGAGACAGGTACTAACCTGCCAAGAACATTAGCACTGTTCTTCCAGACAAGTTATGAAATGTGGCCACAAGCACCCCAGAGAGGCTGCAGAGTTATCTTCTGCTGAGATCCTAGGCAGGTCAGGGGGAAGACTGAGGGGTCTGGCTGAGGGTGAGCCTGATACCTGGGGGCCACCGACCCAGGGAGCCAGCTGGGAAGATGCAAGGTGCCCCGGCAGGGCCAGGATTCCCACCCCGCCCACCTCTGCTGCTGGTCAGCGCATCTGTCATGCTGCCTGTCAGAGGGCGCAGGTTTGGCAGCTGCACCTCTGAGGGTGTCCAGGTGGCATGTGAAAGCCATGGAATTTTACAGCCATTTTTACTCCAGTGGAATGGTGCTCTAGGCGTGAGGCTATATTGCAGCAGGCAATTTAATTTTGAGGTTTTAAGCCCTCAAGAGACATTTAGATGTAGAAAACCTTGCTGCGAGACTCAAGATGCAGTAGAAATGCATCAGGAAAGACAGCTGGGAACATTTGTGGCTGGGAGTAAAAGTCTTTTTAGACTCAGCCCCACACGTCCTTGAAGAAGGTTTAGCCACCCTCCCCACCCACTGCGCCTCCTCAACACACACACACACAGTAAAACCTCTAAAACACAATCGTCCAGCCCCAGTCCTGGAGGGGAGTTCAGCCCTGCTTCTACCCCAAGGGCATCAGTTCTGGCAGCGGATGGACTCATTCCCCAGAAGTGAGCACCAGGACTGAAAGAGTAGCCTCTGGTCGCTATTTCTCAGTGTGGTCTGCAGCCCACCAGCCTCACAACTGCCATGGGAGCTTCTTCACACTGCAGACTCCTGGGCCCAGCCCTCCAAGACAGACTCCGTGGGTCTGTAGTGGAGGGCCCAGGGGCCAGAGTATTTTAAACAAGCTCCCGGGTGACTTTGAAGCACCGTCCAAAGCCTGAGAATCTAGAAAAAAAGCAGCAGTGGAGGGTCGAATAGAACGAGCACAGGCTGCCAAGTCAAACAGACCTGGGTTCAAGTCCTGGCTTTGCCACCTGTAAGCTGTACAACTTTGGGCAAGAGATCTCATATCTCTGGGCCTTGGTCTCCTCGTCTGTGAAAAATGGTGAAGCAACCTCACATGCAAGGTGGTGGCGAGGGTAAGATGAGCACACACATGCAGTGACCAGCACTCAGATGCAGTGCTGAGGATGACCCGGGCTGTGAAGGCACCGCTGCTGGGAAGAAGTTGGAGAAGCTGCGTGTCACCTGCCCAGTGGCCTATTCCAGGGGCTCTCTGCCAGGCAGCATCTCGTGTGAGGAGGAAGAGACTCCTGGGCAAGAATGGGAGGAAGAAACATGCAAGAGGAAGAGGCCAGGGCAGTGAGCCTGAGAAAACCACCAGGAGAGGTGAGACAGCAGGAATTCCAGCAAAGATCTCTTTCCCAGCTCAAACCTGACAAACAATACTCTCCCAGCTCCACAAAACAAGGCTGCCAGGCCTAAAATCTTTTCTTGCCAAAACCCATCATGAGGTCATCTATGCCCCCGAAAGAGCATCTTTTGACCTAGGTGACAGGGTGGGCCCCCCTGTTCTCCTCACCTGCCCACCCTCAGGGCTAAAATCTGAAAGCAGCTTGCTCCAGGTACTGAAACGGTAAACAGAGTCAGGGCCTGCCTGTTCCTGAAGGTTCGGGAAGGGCCAGGCTCAGACAAACACAATGAGTCAGACTCAACTTGACTCAACTGTGTGTCCCCCAGGCCCCAAACCAGGCCTGTCTCAGGCAGACAGCAGCAGCCACAACCTGGAGGGTGGAACTTCTCCGGCTGGCCCGCCGTTCCCTACAGGCTATCCCTGGAAGGGAGGAGGAATTCTGATCCCAGATAAGCAGGACCTGCTGCTTCCTGTTCATCCCTGCCCAGCACCAAAGACTTCAGCTCAGGCCTCCTCTCTCCAGGGGACAGAGTTCCTCAAAACCAACAGGAAACTCCTACAGGGCAGGGCCGGGTTGGGTGACCTTGTCCCAATAAACAAGAGAGTCGACAAAAATCACACACCAGGCATTTCCCACCTCCCTCTGCTGCTGTAAATGCCCAAACAGTTCAAGACTCCCAGCATGGTGAAGGGGGGCCATGGGGTGGCAGGACGAGAGGGGTGCAGTTCTGCCCCGACCACACACAGATCTATCTGCCTCCTGCCTGGGAAAAGAAAGGTCCAGGGGACACCATTAAGTGAAACAAAAGTAAGCTGTGAATCAGTAACTCAAATATGACCTGATTTTCATAAAAATAAGCAAATAGAGGCCGGGCGCAGTGGCTCACGCCTGTAATCCCAGCACTCAGGGAGGCCGAGGCGGGTGGATCGCTGAAGGTCAGGAGTTCGAGACCAGCCTGAGCAAGAACGAGACCCTGTCTCTACTAAAAATAGAAAAGAAATTATTTGGACAACTAAAAATCTATATAGAAAAAATTGGCCAGGCATGGTGGCGCATGTCTGTAGTCCCAGCTACTCAGGAGGCTGAGGCAGAAGGATTGCTTGAGCCCAGAAGTTTGAGGTTGCTGTGAGCTAGGCTGACGCCACGGCACTCTACTCTAGGCAGCAGAGTGAGATTCTGTCTCAAAAAAAAAAAAAAAAAAAAAATAAGCAAATAGTAGTAACAGATGTGGAAGAATATACCTGTCCCCACTCACATCTCTGCAGATGAGGATCAGGGGAGATTTCCTTTTCTACATTACATTAAAAACCCAAACAGTACAAAAACATATAACGAACACACAACTATTTGGTAATTACCAAAAAATAATTATAATGATAATATTACTATTCCTTTCCAAATCTAGGTGGGGAGGCTCAGGCCTTCCTTCACAAAAAACTGAGAGGGGTAGACGGAGGCAGGGAGGCCTCAGGACAGAGACAAAAAGACTTCAGGATCTGGGTTCAAGCCCCAAGCCCCTGCTTTCCTTCCAGATGAGTTTGGGCAAGCTGCTTCCTCACTCTGAGCCTCAGTTTCCATATCTGTAAACAGGGGATAATGGCCACTGCCCAAATTTCCTCAAACGATCAATGAGATCACAGATGCGCATGTGTTTTGCAAATTATACTGCAGTCTATACACACCAGCTGTGATTAGGGACCACTTTCTGGGACATGCACTCTGCCAAATGCCTTCTCTACATCAACGTATTTAATCCTCAAAATGCTCTAAAGGCAGGTAGATGCTAGTATTATCGCCTGTTAAAAGATGAGGACACGAGGCCCTGAGAGGTATAATGACTGCCCCACAGTCTCTCAGCAGGCATGTGACTGCCAAGAGTCAAACCCTGACTACAGAGTCCAGGTCCTAACCAGCACACACTCCTGCCTCCAGGAACCATTTTCCAAAGCGTAGGCCGAGGAACCCCAGTTCCCAAAGATGTCTACATGATCAAATAAGTGTGGGGAAATATGACTTGCCAGCTCCTTCTCAGAGACTCAGCATGCTCAGCTCAACACATTCAAGGCTCTGAGAAGTCCTACAGCAAGAATAATAAGAAGTAGCTATTTCCCAGAATTATCTAACCACCATGGCCAAAGAAACTGGTGTTCCACAGAACACTCTTTGGGAAATGTAGTCACTAGGCAGCATTAGCAACCTAGACTGATAAGATCTGGAGTGAGGGAGAAAAAACAGAGGTTTGCAATGAAACAACATTGGCATTCAAAGAGTACAGCGATCAGACATTACTCAGCTGGCCACTGAGTCAGGAGAAGGAAGAAGAGAATGATTCTGTTGTCTGCCACTTCTGTACTGGACTCCCTGGACCTACAGTGAAAAGGGCAAAGGACTGTGGAGAGAGAGATGCTGTCCTTTGCTCCCTGGGCTGGGGAAGGAACCTGATGAGAGCTGGAGTTGGCCTGGCAGGAGGGGGGCCCAGTCCTTACCCCAGGACGGCTCTGCTATCTGTGCGTTGGCTGTCGGTGCTGAGGCCGGCCCACGTCTGTCTGGGCAGGGTCCTGGCATTCCTTTCGTTCCATGGACGCTGCCTCCCTACGAGGAAGTGAGAGCTGTCAGCAGGCAAGTGTGTGACTATCAGAGTTACCTGCTGTGCTGCCAACATTTTCTGAGAGCCTGTTTGGTGCCAGGCCCTGGGCTGGGCTCCAGGTGACAAGAGAGATTCAGAAGGAGACCCTCCCTCACAGAACTTGGTTAACTGAGGAGATGATAAGTCAGAAATTACAATCTGGAAAGCCCAGGCCTCTGCTGGGGTGAGTCCAGGAGGAGCACTAGATTCAGACTGGAGAGGTCAAGGAAGGCTTCCTGGAGGAGGAGTTGCCTGAGTTGACTCCTGAGGAATAGTAGGAGTTGGAAAAAGAGCATTCCAGGCAGAAGGAAGAGCACGTTTGCCTGGAGGGAAGAGGACATGACATCTAGAGAATGCTGAGTGGTTCAGCATGGCTAGAGCCAGAGTTGGAGGTGGGAAGTAGCAAAAGATGAGCCTCAGCGGGGTGAGCTGGGCATGCAAAGACCCAGCCTCTGCTCAGATTCCAGCCCAAACACAAACCCCACCCAGCATCTCTACCAAGCACCAAGCACCCGGTAAGCATCTACCACGCACCAGGCACTCTGCTCAGAACTGTTCATGAGGCTGAACAAGACAAGTTGGCAGGGTGGAGAGCAAAGTGCAACCACCTATTAACAGGGCAGCAGGGAGCACCCAAACCAGCCAGGAGCTGGGAGTGTGGCACAGCCACTGGGGAAGGCCAGAGGGTTAGCAGGAGTTAGTCAGGAAGGAGGGTAGATAGAGGGAGATGAACGGACCTGGGAGGGATTGTGGAGCCTTTCAATCACTTATGCCACTAAGTATTTATTAGACCATCTCAGTTCCAGGCACTGTGCCAGCAAGAGGGTAGCAGAAGATGGTCTCCCCTCTCACAGGGAGACAGGTCAATACCCAGCAATTCCACACGGGGTGGTGGCAACTGGGCAGTAAAGCACCTAGAGCTGTACAGGCACAGAGGCCATCCAGGTCAACCTCTAACCCCACCCGCCCTCCTCTGCAAGGATGGGGCACCCACAAGGCTGGGCAGTCTAGTCACTTGCCCATGCAGAGGCGGGACTAGAACTTGGGCCTCTGGACTCCCTGTCACTGACTCTTCTACACCCTCCTCTTCCAGGAAGCATATGCTGACCATCTCTTACATATTCACCCAGAGCAAATTCCTCCCTCCTCTGGGCTGCCTCTGTAATATTTCTATTATTACACTGGCCACAGTGTATCAGAACTTATGTGTTTTCCCAACTGCCTCTCTTCCTAGACTGCAGCTCTGAGGCGGCGAGGGACAGTGTTTTCCTAGCACCATTCCTGGCCCAGGACAGGCTCTTCTTACTAAAGGATGGCTGAATGAATGAATGAATGAATCAAGGGATGGAGAGACGGTGTGCTGGAATCTAGGGCCCCATATCCATCCCACCTCAATCCCCAAGAGGTCTTAGGCCAAACCTGGAATCACCTCTACTCTCAAGAAAGGAAATCAGGAACCAGGTTGATTCCTTCCCTCCAACTCCTGCAGCCAAGGTCTAGGCCAGGCCAGGCAGCAACCCAAGGCCCAGCCACCTCCGGAAACTGACCCACTGGGGCAATCCTCAGGATCCCCCACTATCCAGAAAGGTCACTCAAAGTTTGTAAATGAAACTGCTTCCTAGCAGTTTCTGTGCGCAAGAGATGGAGAACGCACACATCTGGTTGAGTTGTGGGCGGTAGTCACAAACATTTCTTGAGTCCCTGCTCTGTACCCCACAGTCCCTGGAAGGCAGAGGAGCATGAGACTGCACCCCGAAGAAGCTTCAAGACTGGGAAGGCAAGGAGGCAGAGGCCAGTCATTCATTCCTGGCATCTCCACAGCAGCCAGCCCTCCAGCACAAGTCATCTGTCCTTGCCTCCCCTCATGAGCCAGAGGAAGACTTGACCTTCACAGAGGCAAAAGCAGTGTGGCTGAGCCACCAGCACTGTCCAGTCCCTCTGAACAAACTCCCACTCCCCCATCCCCTCCACAGGAAGTACCACCAATAGCCCATCTCCTCCCCTTACTACAGTCTGTCTGGCAGGGCGTCTGTTCCAGAGGGCAGAATACAGCTTGGAGGGGTGACGAATACGCCTAACAGAAAAGGTGGAAAAGGCCCTTGGGAACTTTAGGCTCCCCCAAATCCCTCCTCCACAATTAGGCCCACATTCCTTTTCTCTCACCAAGTGCACTCCTTCCACACCTCATTCTTAAAAGGCTTCCTGAGGTAGGGCAGGGGAAGAGGAATTAGTGGAAGTGTGGCTCACTCAGGAGCCACCCCACCCTTCCAGCTAAGTCCCCATCAGGAGGAGGCTGCCAGACAACCCCCAACTCATCACTCCTTCCCAAAAAAGGCAACAATTGCATCAGCTGAGAACCGGCCCATCTTGGTTCACTTCAGTTCAGATCAAGGGGAAAAAGCAGTCAGCAAGAGCAGCGAATATCATGGTGACCCTCAAAGACCCCAAGCTATATTCCATCAGCCAGAGAACCAACTTTGCTGGACCTCCGGCTCACCTATGGCTGGACCGGGCCCGGACCACACTATATCTGGTTCTCAGGCTCATCTGGATGCACAGAACAGGGTCTGGGGTCTCAGACTCCAGTCGGGTGTTCCCAGAAACCCCGGCCCAGACAGGCCCCAGGAACCTAGCCAGGGATCCTGCCCCCAAGTCCATGGCACTGTCCCCGCCAGATAAGAGCAAGGAGGGGTCCGAGGGAAGAGGAGGGGTCCGGGAACCCAGGAGAAGACAGCTGGGGGAATCTTTTTTAAAACGAAAAAGAACTGGCAAGGAGAGAGCCCAGAAGTGGAACCTCCGGGAATGGGAGCGTGTGTGTGGACGGGTAAGGATCCGGGGGACCCAGGGAATGACAAGGGGACATGGGGGAGCCAAGACGGAAACTCGGGGGTGCCTGGGAGGGGGCTCGCGCGCCGCGGCACCGGGGAAAGGGTGGGGCCCTGGAGATCCGGGCATGGGGGAGCCCGGAGGTAGGCCTAACCGAGCGGCCACGGAGGGCCCCCGAGGGGTCGGCCCTGGCGGGCAGAGCCCCAGTTGGCCGGAGCGCCTGGGGCCCGGCAGATGACTGGGGGTGTGTGTGAGTGGGTTTCAAAAGGTGACAGCACCGTCCCTTTCCCCACCCCACCCACTCACCTGGGCTCGCCGCGCCCGTCCGCCCAGCAGGCAGCCCCAGCCCCTGGCCACTCCGTCCCGCCGCCGGCCGCAGCGCTCCTCCGGCGCCTCCTTTTGTTTGTCCCTCACTGCACCACTCAGCCTCCTCCGCCCCGGAAGTGACGTCACCGCCGGGCGCGAACGCCGTGGCCAGGGCGTCGCCATCTTTATGTCGGGAGCTTTCTCCTTATCTTCACCCCGCTCTCTCCCTCGCGCCCGCGCCGTGCTGCTTCGTGGCGGAAGTAGAGGACCTCTGGGGTCAGCCCCCTTAAAGGGACAGGGAAGACTGCAACCTTCAGAGAGTGTTTGGGGACGAGGCGGGAAGCCGCTGAGGCGGAGGTGAGTAGTTGGTGCCCGAGCGTTCTACCCCGAGGTCGTGTGCCGAGGCTGGGAGGGCCTGCTAACGGTTCCGAGCTTGGTTGTGCCACCGTGCGCAATGCGTTTGGTGCTGTTTGTATAACGGAGTGGCTGCGCCGAGTGATTGGGCCGCCTGTGGGAGTAGGTTGCGCGCACTACTCCCTGGTCCGCGCTCGGACACTGGGGCTGGTCCTCTCTGCACCTCTGTCCTCCTCCCGCGAGCCTACGAGGGAGAAAAATTCTGGGCAGAACTGGGGTTGGAACCGGGTCCCTGGACTCCAGCTCTACAACTCCATGTTTCCTCCCGGGTCCTCGCAGTTCCCAGGCTGATCATAGTAACGGCAGCCAAGTTAAAAAATAATCCGTACAATGGAATACCGTGCAGACGTTAAAACGATGAATGTTCAGTATGCACTAATATGGGACGACTTCCAAGGTACTTAGGTGAAAAAAGGAAGGAACAGAAAAAACAGCGTCGGTGGGTGCTTCCGTTTGTGTAAAAGGGACAGGTGAGGGTGTGCGCCCCAGCTGTCTGATAAGACACACAAGTTAACTATGGTTGCCTCGGACAGGAGAACTGGGGTCCTGGGTACCGGGGCAAGGGGGAATAATTTGCTACCATGTGCACAGGTTGGTTATTAAAAATAAGGCCAGGCGCGATGGCACATGCCTGTAATCCCAGCACTTTGGGAGGCCGAGGCGGGAGGATCACTTGACACCAGCCTGGGCAACATGGAAGGACCCTGGCTCTACCAAAACAAAAATTTAAAAATGAGCCCTTTTGTGTCCTTCCTTTTGCTCTTTTCCTGTTGTGACAATGGATCTGGTCGTCCTCTGTGGAGTATGTATCATGCTCTGTAAACCTATATGTTGCTCTTGCTCTATAATCCTGTCTTTCTCTCCTCAATAAGCCTCATTTTCATGCTTGCCTTAAAAAAACCAAATAAATAAAAAATAAAAATTAGCCAGGTGTGGCAGAGTGCACCTGTAGTCCCAGCTACTGGGGAAGTTGAGGCAGGAGAATCCCTTGAGCCCAGGAGTTGGAGGCTGCAGTGAGCTACAGTCACACTGCACTCCAGCCTGGGTGACAGAGCCAGACCCTATCTCTAAATAAACAAATAAATAAAAATAAAATGGTGACGACAATAATGACTCCTATTCGTAATGTATTGAGCCAATGTCTAATTTCAGGTCTCCTGCTAGGAGATCTTATTTTTCCCTTTTAATAAAAGAAAGCCTCAGAGAGGTGAGGAAACATGGCAGTATCACAGCCAGGAAGTGGAGAAGCTGTAATTTGAGCTCTGGAGGATTTTACACTAATGCCCACCGTCTAGCTTAACTTACTCCCTAGTGAGAAACTTTTTTTGTTTTCAGTCATACAACACCCAGCTTGGGGACTGGCCCACAACAGGCACCCAGTAACTGTTGACTGAACAAGTGGAACAGATGGAGAGAAAACGAGAGGTATAGAGTAGAAAGAAGCAAACATTGAAGGTCAGAGCCCAGGATGGAATCCAAGGCTCACTCCCCTCTTTCAAACCTTGACACTATGGACCTGGCATGTCCTCCACTGGCTCCATGTCCCCATCTGTAAAGTGAAAAACCACAACTACAATAGGGGACACTGGGAACTCACATGTGCACTCATACTCTCATACTTTACATGGAGATTAGCCCCATTTTACAGATGAGTAAGTGAAGCACAGAGAGGTTAAGAAAGTCACCCAAAGAAGGTTCCCACAAGGCCTCACTCCCCTACTCCCTGGGAGAGGTTGGGCTCCTTGGTCTCCCTCAGCTTCCTGGGCTCATCACCACTAATGCTTTGGGGATCTACTGGGTGCTGGGTGAGCTGCCAGAGGCTGAGAATCTGGTGGGGAAAGGACAAGCACATAGTTCCCATCCTCGGGAGTTGAGTGCCTCTGTGTTGAATGCCTTGGAGGCAGAAGCCCAGGGCCTTGGGACCACAAAGGAGGGGGCACCTAGCTTGGCCTGAGGGAAGTCAGAAAGGGCTTCTCCAAAGAAGTGACTTTTAATCTGTGGCTGATGAAAAGGATGTCTGGAAGGAGAAATGATGGGGCTGAAGACCCAAGCAGAGACAGGTCCCTGCCCCGGACTGTGCCTCAGGGTCCACTCAAGAGCCAAGGGTAACTGACACTGTCAGAGAGCATGCAGTTTGGAAGCATTCAGTCTGGCTTCTGCAGGACTCTTCTGTCCTGGAGAATGCTTTCCTTAGGTGCTGACTTGGTTTCCCATACCTAACTAACCTCTCCAGGCTCCAAAGAGTAGGGCCCCTGACTTTATCATGCAGATGGGGCAACAAAGGGACACATGAGAATTAATAGCAGTGAGGAAGTCACTGTTAACTATGGTCCTAACAAACCTGGGTCCACATCCCAGTCCTGATTGGCACTGCCAGTTCCCCGAAGAGTGGTGAGCTTTATTTATTTGCTTTTTGAGATAGTTTCACTCTGTCACCCTGGGTAGAGTGCAGTGGTGTCATCGTAAGTAACTCCAACCACAAACTCCTGGGCTCAAGCAATTCTCCTGCCGTAGCCTCCTGAGTAGCTGGGACTACAGGCATGTGCCACCACACCTAGTTGTAGCATGTTATCAGTATGTCTGTCATTTATTTTTGTGGCTACACAGTATTCCACTGTGTGGATATACCACAATTTATCATTTCATCTGTTGATGGACATTTGGGTTTTTTCCACCTTGTGGCTATGATGAATACCGCTGCTATAAACATTCATGTACAAGTGTCTGTATGGACATATTTTTCAGTTCTTCGGGGGATGTATATTAATACCTAGGAGTGGAATTGCTAGGTCATAACGTAATTTTATATTTGGGCTTCATAAAAATTAAAAACTTTTTTGCATCAAAGAACAATATCAAGAATGTGATCGAACAAAGTCATTGATTCATTCAGTTAATTTTTGTGGATGAAGTGAGATAGAAGTCCAGCTTCATTCTGTTGCGTGTAGATATCCAGGTATCCCAGCACCATTTGTTGAAGAGACTATTCATTCTGCCATTGAATGGCCTTGGCATCCTTGTTAAAAATCAACTGGCTATAGAAGTTTGCATTTATTTCTGGGCTCTCAATTCTGTTCTACTGGTCTATGTCCATCCTTATGCCAGTACCACAGTGTTCTGATTACTGTAGCTTTGTGTGAGTTTTAAAGTTAACCTGCCTTTTTCATGTAACCTGAGTATCTTTCCATGTCAGAATGCTAAAGCAATCTCATTCCTTCTAGTGGCTGCACAATAGTCCATTGTATGGACAGACCCTGCAATGACACGATACTGAACCAGCCCTTAACTGATGGACATCATATTGTCTCTAATTTTTTCTCCCTCACTCTCAGTGCTGCATCAGTCATCCAGGTGTACACTTCTCTGTATATCAGTATGAATATTCCTGTAAGATGAATTTCTAGGAGAGAAAGAGTTGGGTCAAAGAGTAATGTGTTGAGACTGCAAACTAGTACAACCTCTGTGGAAAGCAATATGGAGATACCTCAAAGAGCTCTAAGCAGAACTAACGTCAGTCACAGCCCCCAAGAACCTTGCCTGGTGCCCTTTTATTGGGTAGGTGCTCCGGGAGCGCCCTCTAGTGTCCCATTGTATTAGTTTCCTAGGGCTGCTGAAACAGAGTAAGGCGCGCCTTGTTTTATTGCGCTCTGCTTCATTGTACTTCACAGATACTACATTTTTTTTTACAAATTGAAGGTTTTTGGCAAGCCCTCATCAAGCAAGCCTGTCAGTGCCATTTTTCCAACAGCATATGCTCACATTATGTCTCTATCATATTTTGGTAAGTGTCATATTTAAAAGTTTATTAATGCTGTATCTGTTATGGTGATATGTGATCAGTGACCTTGAATGTTACTACTGTAATTATTGGGAAAGCCACAAACTGTGCCTGTATAAGATGTCAAACTTAATAAATGTTGTGTGTGTTCTGACTGCTCCATAGGCTGTTTTCCTATTTCTCTCCCTTTCCTCGGGCTTCCTATTCCCTGAGACACAACCATATTGAAATTAGGCCAGTTTATAACCCAGGATAGCTTCTAAGTGTCCAAGTGAAAGGAAGAGTCACATGTCTCTTATTTAAATCAAAAGCCAGAAATGATCAAGCTTAGTTAGGAAGGCATGTCAAAAGCCGAGATAGGCTGAAAGCTAGGCCTCTTGCACCAACAGTTAACCAAGCTGTGAATGCAAAGGAAAAGCTCTTGAAGGAAATGAAAAGTGCTACTCCAGTGAACACAGGAATGACAAAGCTAAACAGCCTTATTGCTGTATGGAGAAAGTTTTAATGGTCTGAATAGACGACCAAATCAGCCACAACATTCCCTTAAGCCAAAGCCTAATCCAGAGCAAGGCTCCAACTCTCTTCAATTCTGTGAAGGCTGAGAGAGGTGAGAAAGCTGCGGAAGGAAAGTCAGAAGTTAGCAGAGATTGGTTCATGGAGTTTAAGGAAAGAAGCCAATGAAGGTGGCTACACTAAATAGCAGATTTTCAATGTAGATGCAACAGCTTTCTATTCAAAGAAGATGCCATCTAGGACTTTCATAGCTAGAGAGAAGTCAATGCCTGCACTTCAAAGCTCATGGCTTCAAAGGACAGGCTGACTCTCTTATGTGGGGTTAATGTAGCTGGTGACTTTAAGTTGAAGCTGATGATCATTTACTGGTCTGAAAATCCCAGGGCCTTTCAGAATGATGCTAAAGGCTGGGCGTGGTGGCTCACGCCTGTAATCCTAGCACTCTGGGAGGCCGAGGTGGGAGGATAGCTTGAGCCCAGGAGTTTGAGACCAGCCTGAGCAAGAGTGAGACCCTGTCTCTACAAAAAATAGAAACAAATTAGCTGGACAACTAAAAATATATAGAAAAAATTAGTTGGGCATGGTGGTGCATGCCTGTAGTTCCAGCTACTCGGAAGGCTGAGGCAGAAGGATCGCTTGAGCACAGGAGTTTGAGGTTGCTGTGAGCTAGCCTGACGCCACGGCCCTCTAGCCCAGGCAACAGAGCAAGACTCTGTCTCAAAAAAAGAATGATGATAAATCTACTCTGCCTGTGCTCTATAAACGGAACAACAAAGCCCAGATGATAGCACATCTGTCTACAGCTTGATTTACTGAATGTTTTAAGCTCACTGTTGAGCCCTACTGCTCAGAAAAAGATTTTGTTCCAAATGTTGCTGCTCCTTGACAATATACCTAGTCCCCCGAAACTCTGATGGAGATGTGCAAGATTAATACTGTTTTTTTGCCTGCTAACACACATCCACTCTGCAGCCCATGGATCAAGGAATAATTCTCATGTTCAAGTCTTATTATTTAAGAAATGTATTTGTAAGGCTATAGCTGTCTTAGTAGCGATTCCTTTGATGGACCTGGGCAAGAAAATTGAAAACCTTCTGGAAAGGACCCACCATTCTGGATACCATTAAGAACATTCGTGATTCCTGGCTGGCTACAGTGGCTCACGCCTGTAATCCTGGCACTCTGGGAAGCCAAGGTGGAGGATTCCTTGATCTCAGGAGTTCAAGACCAGCCTGAGCAAGAACAGACCAAGTCTCTACTAAAAATAGAAAAATCATCCCGGTGCGGTGGCGCGCGCCTGTAGTCCCAGCTACTTGGGAGGCTGAGGCAAGAGGAGGATCGCTTGAGCCCAGGAGTTTGAGGTTGCTGTGAGCTACAATGATGCCCTAGCCCAGGCAACCCTCTAGGCCCAATCCCTTCCAAACCCAGCCTCTTCCCTCAAGGTCTTTCAAAGCATTTCTGAGCCCTGTGGACTAACCCTGTGGCCAAAGATGGGCCACTTCCTTCTGCTCTTCATTCAATCATCAGCTTCTCCTAACCGTCTTTGTTGGCCATGCCCTAGCATTGTCCTGAGACTACAGTGGGGACCAGGGCTAGCAAGCCCTGCCTCATAGTCCCTGTGGGGTAAGAGACACTCCACAAGCATAGTCTCCTTCATCCAGCAATATTTGCTGACAAGTGCACAGCTGTGTGTGATAGCTTGGATTGTGTCCCCAAAAAAGACATGTTGATGTGCTAACCTGCGGATGTGACATTGCAATAGTTCAGTCCCATCTTCAGCCTCCACTTCTAATTTTAGTTCTCATACTCTTTCTACCCCATCTGCAGTGATTTTCTCCACTGAAGTCTCGAACCTCTCAAAGTCATCCATGAGGGTTGGAATCAGCTTCTTCGAAACTCCTATTCATATTGACATTTTGACCTCCTCCCAGACATCACAAAATTTTTTTTTTTTCTGAGGCTTGGACTGAGCCACACTACAGCACCCCTGGGTCTCCAGCTTGCAGATGGCCTGTCATGGGACTTCTCAGCCTCTATAATTGCATGAACCATTTACCCTAATAAATCCCCTCCCATCTATCTGTCTGTCTATCCTATTGGTTCTGTCTCTTTGGAGTACCCTGACTCATACAAGTCTAAGAGTTAAGAACTCTAGGGGGTGGGGGTGGGCCCAGTCCTGGAGGGGCACCCTTTGTGAGTTTTATGTCTAGGAGCTCTACCAGGTTCTCCCAGTGAATATCAGAGATAGAGCCCCTTGTACTTCTGGCAGGAGGAAGAGGAAGTAACCATTTTCTGCCAAAGCATTCTGCCAAAATATTCTTTTTTCTTAATAAGACCTCCCTGCATGAGAAACCATTCTACCAGAGCCTATCCCACTGGGGTTTTATCAGAGCCTAAGCAACACAGGGGAAGGAAAATACCTGACTCCAGCCCCCTGTAGCTATCCTGTCCAACCTAAAGGGAAGGGGACTGAGAAGCACTGGTGAAGGTCACAGTCTGGGAGCACAGGCTCACCAAACACTGAGACCTCATCACAGGCCTGCAAAATGCTTCCCTTTCCCCTACGCCTTCCTCCCACCACACTGCTAAAAGCCTGTGTGTCAGAGTTCCTTTTATCCGGGACATCATGTCCAGCTTTCAGCAAAAAATAACAAAGCATACTAAAAGTCAGAATACACAGTTTGAAAACACAGAGCAGACATCACAATCAGACTTAGATGTGGTAGAGATGTTGGAATTATGAGACCAACTAATTTATATATTTATTTAATTTTTTTTGAGACAGGATTTTGCTCTGTCTCCCCAGCTAGAGTGCAGTGGTGTCATCATAGCTCACTGCAGCCTCAAACTCCTGGGCTCAAGTGATCCTCCCACCTTGGCCTCCCAAAGTGCTAGAATTACAGGTGTGAGCCACCACACCTGGCATAGACCCACTAATTTAAAACAACTGTGATTAATATACTAAGCGCTCTAATGGGAAAAGTAGAGAACGTGCAAGAACAGATGGACAACATAAGAAGGAGGATGGAAATTCTAAGAAAAAAATTTTAAAATGGTAGAGATCAAAAACACTGTAACAGAAAAGAAGAATGCCCTTGATGGGCTTATTGGTAGACTGGACACAGCTGAGGGTAGAATTTCTGAGCTTGAGGATATGTCAATAGAAATTTCCAAAATTCAAAGAGATCAATGCTGTGTGTGGAAATTAAGAAAGAAAAAAGACTGAAAAAAACAAAAAAACCAGAACAAAATATCCGAAAACTGTAGGAAAACTACAAAAGGTGTAACATACATATAACGGGAATGCTAAAAGAAGAAAGAGGGAAGGGACAGAGGAAATACTTAAAGCAATAATGACTGAGAATTTGCCCCAAGCTAAGGTCAGACACCAAACCTGAGGTTTTGTTTTCCAGGAATCTCCAGGAACACCAAGCAGGATAAATGCCAGAAAACAAAAACAAACAAACAAGAAAACACTACACCTAGGAACATCATCTTCAAACTTCAGAAAATCAAAGATAAAAGAAAACATCTTCAAAGAAGGCAGAAGGGAAAACTTTTTTTTTTTTTTTTTTTTTGAGACAGAGTCTCACTCTCTTGCCTGGGGCGAGTGCCGTGGCGTCAGCCTAGCTCACAGCAACCTCAAACTCCTGGGCTCAAGCGATCCTACTGCCTCAGCCTCCCAAGTAGCTGGGAC
>CAUYSK010023519.1:0-28154 GCA_963575035.1 Avahi laniger | reverse complement strand
TTCTATATATTTTTAGCTGTTCAATTAATTTCTTTCTATTTTTGGTAGAGACGGGGTCTCGCTCTTGCTCAGGCTGGTCTCGAACTCCTGAGCTCAAACAATCCGCCCGCCTCGGCCTCCCAGAGTGCTAGGATTACAGGCGTGAGCCACTGCACCTGGCCGAAACGATTCACTTTTAAACCCAATTCGGTGGGAGGAAAGAAAAGAAGGATGAATTATTTCTCACAATAAGCTGACTTCTGCATGTAGTGCTAATCTCAGAGTGGTTCTTTCTCAAGGCAACAGAGCAGGTCGTCTCAGCAGCACAGAAACTGGCCACAACACTGACCTCCTCAGACAGCAGATGCAGGACAGGAAGCTTGAGGACTCGTTCTGATACTGCTCCTTGCTGCTACACTCCTTCAGGAATTCCTGCAGATCCGTTTCAGGAAATCCATTCTGTTGGAATTTCTTTAAAAAGCACATAATGTTGTGACCTTATTTATAGAGCATGAGAATTGTTCTCTTTGTCAACAAACCAAACCCACCTCTGCTAAAATAAAACTGCCACATTGCTAGTCCAGATCCAAGAACTGATACTAAAGACGATGGATCAATCTGCCAGTCCAGAACACCAAGCCAGGGCAACCATGGGAACAGAGAACAATCCAAAGGAAAACTCCAGGAAGAAAGCCGGGCACAGCTAGCGAGGGCTGTGCTAAAAGGCAGCTCTCCTCTCTCCACGCCAATCCCTGCTGCTAGAGCCAACTACCATTCCCACCTGAACACCAACCTCCTCACACACTAAAGACGTGCTCAGGAGTTTTTCCAAAGGACTGGCTTTCTTCTGAGTTATTCTGAGAAGGTATTAAGCAGAGGACAGCACCCCAAGGCACCCACATGGCACCCCAGTTGCTCAGGCGCTGACCCTGAAACAGCATTTTCCAAGCACCACCACCTGCTGTGAAGGCACCAGGACTAGGGAAGTGAATTTCCTTCAAGCTACAAATTAGTTAAATGGGCCCAGTCTGAAATGACATAGAACTCACCAGGTAACTTAAAAAAAGAGGAAGCTAAACAGTCATAAGAGTCTTAGTTTTCATAATTTAAAGGGAACCTGCGCCATGCAAGTAGCCATTATCATCCAGTGTCAGTTGTACCAATATTCAGAGAGTTGTCAGGGTGGCAGCCACCTCTTATCACTGAAACTGACTCAAAACCTAAGCTCCAGGCAGCCACACAGGCAGGTGCATCTGTCAGGACTGAGTCCACAGCCTGGATTCCCCGATCCCCCACACCCAGCCATCCTTACCCTTTCCTTTCTCTTCCCTCCACAGCTCCGCACCAGCCTGCCCTGATCCGAGGAACAGGGACGTGTCCCAGATGCATATCTAAAATTAACCTCCAGTATCTAGAAAGTTTCTTGTCTACACGATCTCAAAATCTAAATAAAATTATAATATTTTAAGTAAAATATGTGATATTTTCCTATGTTCTAATCTATACAGAATTTACAGTAATTTTTTGGCAGCAAATATTGAGACTTATTTACCTTAATGGTGTCATAAGAATCTGTAATAAGTGCAATAAAAAGGCTGAGAATCATGTATATAAAAAGGCTGATAAAGGAATATAAGTACAGGCGACTGAACAGCCACACCAAAACGCTCTTCTGCTGGATTTGAGCAAAGGTTGCAAACATGTCATCACCGTTGACCAGAGAAAACAGACACTCAGCAACTGTGTTCAGATTTTGAAACTGTAGGGGGAAAACGAAAGTTAGTTTCTGAGCTATAGTACCTAGTTAGTTTGTTTGGTTAAAGTTGTTGTTGTTGTCATTTGCGGTAGGAGTAACTTATTCATTTTAAGACAGCTAGAAAACCACAAAATGCAGGAAAACATTATTTAAAATCCCCCTCCATACTCTCAAAGATCATTTCTTGACATTTCTCTCAGTTTTTCCCTATTTTATATATTTGTAGTTGTATCCATCTAATAATTTTGGATTCTGATTTTTTTCCTACTTAACATAAGCATCTTCTTATGTTATTCACACTTAGAATACGTTTATTATATAACAGACCATTCCTTGAAAATGCCAACAAACTAAGGAAAATGGGCTTTCCTTCCAAATTTCCCCATTTCTGTCAGTAATTCTAATCTCCTACCAAAGAAACATTTACTCCAAAATAATCAAGTACTTAAAACTATGTGTTGAACGGATTAACCTTTCTCTCCCTTCAATCTCCTAAGGCCTGTCTGTTCCTATGACTTGGTTCTCTGATCCGCCCTTTCTACTCTATTCCAGTGTCGACACTTGTCAATATTGATATCTGGATTATTACAGAAACCTCCAAGGAAGTCTTTTTTACTCCAACCTCCTCACCCTCCAGTCCAAGCTGCAATAAAACTAAACTTCACAGAAGATGGCTTTTAGGTCATTTCTCTTACACAAGACTATACAAAGTCTGAATGCAAAATAAAAATCTGAACCAAGAAGGTTGGGATAAGTTCCTCCTTCGGGTGGTCTTGTTGCATCTCCCCCTGTCAACGTTAACACCCTGTGCTCGTCTCTTCCCACAACATCAGGCCCATTTCTATGTTTTTTCCTCATGAGATTTATTCTCACCTGGCATATTCTTCTTCCTCTTCTCTGTGTCCAGTCAAGCCACTGTTCAAGATCTATTTCAAAGTCTACTTCAAGACAGACTGCCCCAGCAGCTCTAGTCCCTTCTCTGTGCTCTGTATTGTAAGAACCACAGAGTAAACTACAAATGGTCTTCTCCTTGTTTATCATACACACTTCTCTATACCCCAGCTAGACAGCAAACACCATGTCTTAACGTTCCCCAAGGCTGAACCAGCCAAGGCAAAATTGGTGGCCAAGGGAGAGGGTATACAAATGCGCCGCACACAAGGGTCATCAGAGTTCTGCATCAGCAACAACTCTGATGAACTAGACTAATCCCATCGAGACATGGAGGCAACATCCAGTTGAGTAAATCACTTAACAATATATAGATTATTTAACAATAAGATAGGCGGTTCCCAAAGTAAATATTTTCTATCCCCTTCTCTAGCCTTAAGACAGTGAAGTTAAATCTGGTTTCTATGGATGTCAACTACAACTCTGACAGCACTATTCATATTTCCAGTAGTTTCTTTTGGAATCCAGTCAATTCTTTTCTTTAGTTTCAAGAACCCCTAATGGCCTGTGCTTCGGGTTTCAGAACTGCAAACAGCGAGATTAGCACATATCAAATTCATTCCTTACTTCCCAGTAGATACAATATCTGCCTCAACATTAATGTTATTCATAACCATTTACTTCCCCCTCCTCTGTGCACATGAGAATTATTCTGACACACCAAAAAGTTAAAATAGTGACCCAATAAATTAGGTGACTGGTACACACCCTGTCATTTTGTACCACAAGAAGTGGCTGTGAACCAAAGTCAGTTTCAGTAGCCAAATTCCATAATAGAAGTGAGCTTAAAAAACATCTAAAGTAAGGTCCTAATGTGCTTCCAGTCTAAAATGACCACATTTATAGGGCATTGCTTTGGTTCTCAAGAGATCATAAGGCCCTGGAAAGCAGGCACTGGCAACTCTCCCTGTTTCTTGTTCATTCAACAGACTTGCTGAGCACCTACCATGTCCTATGCACCATGCCGGACACTGGGAGCATAAAGAGGAATGAGCCATCATCCCTGCCCTCCAAGAACTTGGTCTAGAAGAAGCTGACAATATTTGGTGCACCACATTTAATAAATATTAAAGTGGTATTTCCATAAGAGTCCCCATAGGTTCTCTAGGACCACAGTGAGAACCCACACACTCATTTCACAAATGATAATTTTGTGATTGATCCAAAAAAACTTTCATGTGAATGAAAACATAACCTGCAATGGCTAATGTCAGAGAATGACATAACAATTTGCTTCAAAAGCTGGTGCTAAGAACCTCATACAACTTTTAGGTAAAATGTTATAATTGGTTAACAGGTCTTTTGAATAAGAGAGGTGCTTGGCTAAAACCAGAGACCTTGGAAGCATGAAAACGTAACGTTTGGTCTGCCAAACTATTACCCGTGGCGTCGGCAAAGTCCAACAATTTTTCAATGTCTTTGTCTTCTCGTTTGTAAAATGGGGACAATGTAAGACTATAATTTATTCCTCACAGTAAAAAATAAATAAATAAGGTCCTCTGGAAATGTAAAAGCCACATTACAGTGACATTTAATAATGCAAGATGAGGTTTGGAAGAACATCAACATCTCTAGCCCTCGGTGTCCAGACGTTTTGAAAGGGCACCGTGCCAAGGTCCATCAGCGCTGGGAACAAACACCAGCAGGACACTTTCTGCATCTTTACGCCTCTTTGACTGAACCACTGAAATTAGGTGTCTAATAGGCAGAGAGGAAGCTAAAGCACTGGAGGACTCCAGCTACCAATCAAACAACGGTGTCAAATTATAGTTTCCTCCTTTGGAGTTTTTTCTGTTTGTTTGTTTATTTTAAAGAAAGAATTGGCTTTCCCATTCAAGGTTGCCGTGATTCTAAAAATCCTAGGAAACACTTGCTGTAATGTTCATCTTTTCAAGGCTCCGGGTTAACACTGAAGGTCCTCTGATCCAACAGACACTGGCAGAAGTGGAAAGTTTTTGACAGTTTGGATTAATCTGTGGGAAATGGAGCAGAAGGCAGTAAAATTTTCTAACTGCAGATTCAAAGAAGAAACAATATAGAGAAGAAAAGCTGAAAATTCCAGAACCAACTCAAGTTCTCTCTCTCCATTAACTCATGCACTCACTGAATTAACTCAACTATGCGTTTCCCCAATATATTGGCCTGGCTACAGAGGCTATAAACAGACTTGCTAGGCAACCCTAGAGACATCCCTTATCCCTCTACTCTTCTGGAGGATAAAGGGAAGGCTGACATTAAGTGAGAAGCATAAGTCAGAGGTACAACATCCATAATGGTAGCCACTAGCCACATGCGACTGTTGAACACCTGATTATGTGGCCAGTCCAAATTGAGACATGCTATGAAGATAAAATACAAACCAGATTTCAAAGTCCTACTACAACGAAAAGAATGTAAAACACCTCACTATTTTATACTGACTACATGCTGAAATAATATTTTAGATATTTTAGGTAATAAAATACATAATTAAAATTAATTTCATCTGCTTATTTTTATTTTGTAATGTGGCTACTAGAAAATTTTAAAGTATACACATGACTCTCATTTGTAGCTTGCACTATATTTTCATTGGACAGTGCTGGTCCAGAGCAACCCAATGTCACCTGGATCCTGCGAAAGGACAGAATTGAACATATGGAAATGCAGTCAGGCTCATAAAACCAATAACCTCATTTTCCACGAGGTAACCTTGACATACATCAAGAAAATGAGACTGATTATGTGGCTTTCCTCTCACAGTTGATCTAGAAGTACAACCCTGCTTCTTGGGTCAGACCCAATGTTCTTTCACAATGATGTGTTTTAGACAACGCCAAGAAAAGCTCTCCAGGGTATCAGTTAAAGCATGTGTACTGGGGCAGGCAGACCTCGGTTTGAATTCCATCTCTGCCATTTACTCACTGGGTAACCTCAGGAAAATTATTTCCTATGTCAAGTTGCCTATTTTCTGTAAAAAGACAATAATATTTCCCTACAGAGAAGGGAAAGAGGGGGTTAACACAGCAAGGGAGGTGAAGAGCTTGGGCACCATGCCTAACAAATAGCACTTGAGAATGGCAGGCATCTAGTAAAATTAAAGCAATGTTATCTGAGCACGTTCTGGAATCCTGATGTGTAGAGGAGACTGGGGTGGGGGTGGGGCGTGCAAAGGAGACAGGACCGCTCTCCTGGAGTCTCGGGGCCAGTGAAATAAAGCCAAATCCTCAGGCTCAGTATTTATTCCACGTGGTACAACACTGCCCTCTAGTGACAAAGAGGTGGGAAAGCTTTCAGAGCGTAAGGCAAGTAAAGAAAAATGTAAATTTTCTTGGGCACTAAGACAGTTAAGTTCTCCAGATCAGAGAGATCATATCAAAGAACAATCTCTTTCTCATGAGTCACTTTTAAAGGAGTGACATGGAATTTGAAGAGTAATAAGATTATCAAGATTTACTATTAACCCAGAGGTTTTCTCTTAGTTAATTACACAGTATCTCAAATAAGAAAAACAGTAGTAATTCTCTCTGGACATATTAAGTGTGATACTTAAAGAGGAGAAAGTTCTCTTTCTCCTCTTCGGGGTGATTAACCGAGAGAGAGCACGGAAATGCACCACAGAGTGCCTGACACACAAGCAATATGAGCAGCTATGATTCCAACTGCCACAGGCCCATGGAAGAAAAACTGTAAGATGTAATAACTCCTTTTATTTTTGGGGGGTTAAAAGCAAGGCCTACCTGGTTTCATTTCCTGATGTATCTACCAATCAAATATATCATTTTAAAACAAAAACATCTTAGCATAACTTGGATGTCCCTGAGATTATTATGCTAACTGAAGTTCATAATAATTTAGAACTCAGATACTGATCTTAATAAGGCACGATGATGCTATAATCAAAACCGCCTGCAGAGACAAGATGCATTAATCATTTAAACCATAAACTTAACATGGTAATTCTAGGCATGATAGAGGGTAGAGTCTTTGCCCATCTTCATTCTTCTAAATTACCTTGGATGAAAACCCTAATACTTTAAATTAGAAAGATTTTATAAAATTTTCCTCACTTAATTTTCATTTTTACTACAGTGATATTATGTTCAAATATTTCTCATTTGATGATCACTGTGTAAATACGTGACTCCTTAAGCCAGTCCCAGACAACTATAATATCTGCTTTTTAGTCTCGTGCAGTTCTTGTTTCAATATCCTGTAGTCCCTCCAATATCCTGAGAAGGACAAGAAAAAGAAAACGGATGCAAAGGTATGTGCTTACTGGTGTCAAGGGTATGTGCTGGAGAAGAGTAGGAGGAAGGGAAGTCTAAACCCCATTTTAAGGGTCCCACATGCCTAATATGCAGAAGGAGGAATTAGTGCTACGCACCTTGTCATGATATGGTCCTAAAACAATCCAGCCACAGAATGTGTAACCCAGATAAATCATACCAGCACAAGCACAAAACCGAAGAACTTTTGGTAGTGAGGCTTGCATCGTTAGAATGAGCACCTGAAAAAAAAAAAAATCAGCAGAATAGGGGAAATGAAAAAGTAGATGCTAGAACCCAAAGAAGAAATGAGCCCCAACTGTAGCAGCACTGCCCAATGCTTACGTTGTATGCTTGGAAATAACCCAGGTATCTGATGACTCCAACCCAAACAAACAGCGTAGATGTCCCAAGCAGAATGCTGCACAGGTCATAATTTGTGAGATTCTAAGGAATGGAAAAAAAAGACAAATGAGTAAAATATTCCACTCCACTCACCTTATTAACCTCACTTTAAATTGACTGGAAAAGAATGAATTATCTGCCCCACCATAGGTGATATTAAAAGTTTTTTAAAAGAAAAAAATGAAGAAAAATAGAGAATACAGTTCCAAATGTGTATTCTCACTTCCTTTTAGTATGTCAATTGGTTGAACTGATTTTTTTCCCCAAATAATATCTGGAAATAGAAATTGCATTATCACTGACCTAGGCATTAAAGAATATAAACTAATGGTGTGTGCTAAATATCAAACAATACAATTCAACTACTTTTGAAAGAAAGCTCCACCATGATTTGCTAACACAATTCCTGCTCTCAAGAAATTCCAGGTCTAGTTGAGGAGACAAACACACAAACACAATTCTAATATGATATGCTAAGTGCAAGGACACACACAAGGCCTAGCTCGTCACAGAGGGATTCCCACAGGCCTGACGCCAGAGCGGAGCTGGGCCTGCAGGACAGGCTGGGAGAAAGCACCGCAGGTAAGTGGACAAAGGCTGAGCACAGGCGTGATGCTGAGAACCAGTGAGATGTCCTCCAGGGGCAGTGTCAGGGTGGGAGCAGAGGCAGAGCTGGAAGACGGGGACCCTGGAGGCCATACTGAACAGAGCCCACTTCATCCCAAGCAGGCCCCAGGAGGCAGAAAGGGTTGCAACAGCAAGATAGACACTACCAGAACAAGTATTCTGACAGCGGTGTAGTTGGATCTGAGGGATATAGGACAGAAGGTGGGAAAACCAGTGAGGAAGCTGCTGGAACATCCAGGCCAGAGAAGAAGGTGGCCTGAAGAAAGCCAGCGTGATCTGGATGGAGAAGAGGGAGGCACTGTGGTTAGGAGGTAAAGTCAGTGAGACCTGCTGATACGGGCACAGCGTGGAGAGGAGAGCCGGGGAAGGAGGAGTCGAGGCTGAGTTATGAGACTAATCAGCTCATCTATGCTAAGCGTGGGCATTAGCAGGCACTCCAGTGTTCCTGTCCTCACCCCCATCTGTCCAGCACCCGACAGTCACAGGTCCTCACCACAGGCTCATGACGTGCGTGTTCAGGGGAAGTGACTGGTTTATGAGTAAGCTGCTCCTTGTGCAACTTAACAAGAAAAAAAAATGAAGCCCAAATAACCAATCTTCTCAAACTTTAATTACTATTCTGAAGGTGTTGCCGAGTTTCTTGGAGGCATTCACAGGAATATCACCTCCCAAAGTACATCAGCTTCCTTATTTTTCCTTCACGAGTCATGAAGCCAGAGGAGGCCTCACTTGTACGGATGTGAGAAAAGAGAAAACTCAGGAATCAAGCTAGTCTCCATAGGATTTTTTTTTTTTTTTGAGACAGAGTCTCACTGTGTTACCCTTGCTAGAGTGCCGTGGCGTCAGCCTAGCTCACAGCAACCTCAAACTCCTGGGCTCAAGCGATCCTTCTGCCTCAGCCTCCCAAGTAGCTGGGACTACAGGATTGCGCCACCATGCTCGGCTAATTTTTTCTATATATTTTTAGTTGTCCATCTAATTTCTTTCTATTTTTAGTAGAAACGGGGTCTCACTCTTGCTCAGGCTGGTTTCGAACTCCTGAGCTCAAACGATCCGCCCGCCTCGGCCTCCCAGAGTGCTAGGATTACAGGCATGAGCCACCACGCCCGGCCCTCCACAGAATTTTATACCTTAAAATGCCCAAGGTCATGCAGAAGAATATAAAGAACAAAAGATACTAAGATATTACCTTTGCTTTAATTTCCATTTTTAATACGGATCCAATTATTGTCATTAGGTCGCTGATAATCACCAGGACGTACCAGCCGTTGATGAACTCCCACCGGTCAGCATCACACACCCGCCGTTTGTACTTCTCCAAGAAGAAATTTAGAAATCTCTGTGGCAAACATTTTAAAAAGCATTTCTTACAAACCACACTACCCTCTCTGGAAGGAGAAGACAAGCGCAAAACAGCGCCCTCATCTGTGAAATGACAGGGCACTGCCTTTCCAACCTGACAGAGCCACTTCAGCGGTGGAGATTGTGGCACACACTTTCCCCATAATCTACCCCAGCGATAAGTAAGCATTCCATTGCCTGCTAAATGAACTCAAACGTTAAATACGTGTGCTCTAACGCCAACGGGCTCCCATCATTATAGCCAACATACAGTACGTTCCAAATATTTTCCATATCATCAACTCATTCATTCTGATGACAACCCGATGAACCAGGCACCATCAGCCCCACCACCCGGGTGAGGGCAGTGAGGCTCAGAGAGGCTAAGTCAGGACCTGCATCCAGACAGGCCGGTTCCACAGTGTGTGCTCCTGTTGTCCCCTCACTGTGGCAGAGACAGGACATTAACCTTGGATCAAGGGGACTGGAGAGCAGAGAAGAGAGGGGGAGGTTTACAAGGTAAACTGACAAGGGTCAAGATTAAGGAAAATGGCATGTAGACTATTTCCTTCCTCCACCGACGGTATTCCGCTGACTTCCTATCTCTCCTGACCCCAACAGGGCATTTCTACACACGCCACAGACCAGAGTAAGACTTAGGGGAGCTGGACTATATACTCATCAGAGCCCTAAGGGTAGAAAGGTAAAATGAAACTCAGAGGAGAGTGTTTAAACTATTTAAAAAATAGAATAAAGTATTTTATGCTTCATTGTAACCCATTTACCATGCTTCCCTGTCAAAATGAACTCTGATGTGAAGACAAAAGATGAAACCCACACATGCTATTACTTTGTTCTCAAGATCACTCCCGCACTGAAAGGGCTTCGTTTATTCTGTAAACATTCAAAAGCTTGAGAGTTCACCACTGAGCACCTGTACTTACTACCTCAGTTGTCAACAGAATAATGATCCGATCCCACCTGGCATACTCAGAGCCTTTACCCACTTCCTACACCCCAGGCTGATTAAGCCTCATGGGGGCGGGCAATCACTCAAAGGAATCCATTTAGTCAAAGGGCTCCAGAAAGGGCAGATGGTACGACATCAGTGGTCCACTACTTGGTCAAACAGCGAGCAGGCCCAGAGGGCAGAGGGAAAACAGGGACACACACTTACCTTTCGTAACCTCAGAGCAAGAACAATGGATCTTGTGCACAGGATAAGAGATGCCAAGCAAATCACAATGACAAATGAATCAAACACCAGGACATACTCTGTATTTTTCTGAGCTGAGGAATAAAAACAGAATTCAAATGTTAAACACACCTTACTTGAGAAAACTTTCCAAAGAAAATGGCAGTGTGAAAACAAGTTCAAATGATAAATGTTTTATCTATTGTTAAAACAAAACGTTTTTATCTGCTGTTAAAATGGTAAATTTCAGAAACAAATCACACTACATTCAGAGGTCCAAAAAGTAAAACATTCCCTGATGTGAAGATTTATACATTTAAAAACATGAGCTGCTAATCAGTGCATTTAAATTTATTTATAAATATTTACTGAATTCTATTATAAATAGAATTCAATAGAAGGTGATCCATTTGGGCTCCATTCAAAGAAGGTAAAACTACTGACATACTCTGAGTTCTTTCACCTAAAAGCACAGACACCAAGTTCACCATCAATGAGGGAACAGACAAACTAAAACACCACCACGCAGAAGCCCCATTTCTGCTTCTCAACCTCACTGTGCACCTTCCCAGCACAGTGCCAATTCCAGGTTTCTTTGCACGCAGAGAAATAACTTCTTGGAATGGAAGCAAGGAGGAGCCTGGTAATCAGATTTTTGGTTTGGAATACACAGCAGCAGGGAGAATACACTGGAGGGAGATGAAACTGTAACCTTAGCTTCTCTCAGACTTCACAGTAGCATCCCAAATTCCACTCTGGCTCTCTCCTGCCTGGCCCCCACCTTCTCCACTGTGCTCTCCCCGCAGGGCTTTGTGCATGCTGGTCCCTCTGTCTGGAATGGCACATCTCCCCAACCCCCACGTATGCTCAGATAATTAGGATGCAGCCTCAGGTTTCAGATTAAAAATCTCCCACCTCAGAACAGAATTCCCTAAATTCTCATCTCTCAACCCCCTCTTATATCCTTTCACGGCACTCCCTGAGACTAGACACATCTGCAGTTCCTTTTACTGTCCTTTGCACGACAGCCACTGAATTTATAATCACGTCTTCAAAGACCACAGGATGGAGCAGACACAGTGTAAAATGGGGAAGGAGCCCGATGACCTGGCTCTGAATCTCAGCTCTGCCCTCAGAAGCTGTAGAGCCTTGGGGAAGTTGCTGAACCCCTGGGTCTCAGTTTTCTCATCTGAAAAATGGGTAGAATAAAAAACACCTACATCATGGGGCTATTGTGAGGATTATACAAGCTCATATATGAAAAGCCCTTGGAACAGCCCTAAGGAGATAGTAAGAATGAACACTCAGTGGTTACAATTTTATCACTCAATGTCCGTCTTCCCCACCAAAAGATTGGCTCTGTGAGGCAGGAACCGTGAGTAGTTGCTACGGTTTGAATATCTGTCCCCTCAAAACTCATGTTGTAATTTAATCTGCAATGTGGCAGTATTTAGAGGGGGAGCCTTTAAGAGGTGATTGGGTTATAAGGTCTCTGCCCTCACAGAGGGATCAATCCATTCACGAATTAATGGGTTTATCATGGGAATGGCACTGGTGGCTTTAGAAGAAGAGGAAGAGAGACCTGAGCTAGCACACTCAGCGCCCTCACCATGTGATGTCCTGTGCTGCCTCGGGACTCTGAAGAAAGTCCCCACCAGGAAGGAGCCCTCACCAGATGTGGTTCCTCAACTCTGGGCTTCTTACGGGTCTCCAGAAATGTAAGAAATACATTTTTTAAAATAAATTGGCTGGTTTCAGGTGTTCTGTTATAAGCAACAGAAAGAGGACAGGACAAAGACAGTAGTGTTGAACAAAACACAGCACCTGTGCTTGGCATAATGCTTCAGTATATTCACAAATAAATGAAAAGAACTGAGAACACGAGACCACTGAATAGTCTAAGTCAGAACTTATGAAGATCTAAGCTGAGCGGGGGCAGAGGGAAAGGAGAAGGCACAGGGCTGCAAGAGATGAAGGAGAGTCATCTGGTCCCCAGTTGGACCTGGGGAATAAGGAAGGACAACCAAGAATGATTCCTGGTTTTCTGTCTTGGGCAAACTGAGTTCAGCCTGGACACTCTTGAAAAGAGAGGGAGATTCAGCGGCAGCTGAAGCCACAGGAGTGGACAGCTACTCACAGAGCCCACGGAAAGACAGGCAGAGTAGGCAAGATGGTGGGTTGGGAGGGGACGGGTGGGGGGGGCAATGGTTGAGAACTAGAAAAGAGATGAGCTCAGTAACGAGATAGAGAAGAAAGGCCAGGGGAGAAGGAAACAGGACTGGGGACAGACAACCATCAGGGGAGAGACTACAGCCGGGGCACTCCACAGTGACACCTCTGCAGAGAGGGCACTGACTGAAACACCAGAGTGTCCTCGGGTTTAATAACGCAAAGGTGTGGGTGATATTGGCACGAGTGTCTGAGGGCAAAGCAGCTCATCCAGTGGGTGACAAGCAGAGACAGCCAGCTAGTAAATATAAGTCCCTGAGCAAATGATTTAACCTTACTAAGCTTCAGATGCCCCTACAAAATAGGGAGGGCAAGGGCACCTGCTTTACGGGGCTGTCATGAGAATCAGGTGGCACAATCTACGTAAAGTGCTTGTTAGAACAGCGCCCATCACCTAGCGCTTACATTTACCTTTAGCCATTTCATACTCAAGAAACCTAAGCTATCTTAGCTTTCACAGAAAACTGCACCTTATACTTGAACTTGGAACACAGGCACCTAATCTCCATGTATCTGTGAGGAAAGCGATGTCTGCTGGGGAATAGTAACTGCTTTTTAACAAAAACCAACACAGTATATTCAGATCAGAGGCTTAAGTCAGTGCAACTACTGAAATCAAAACTGAAATCATCTAATGTGTAGGTAAGAAAACAACTTAGCTCTATCAGAGGACCTTTATTTTCTTTTCTTGGTCCCATAGAATGGGGCAGAAGAAATAGAGGCAGTTCTTGGGAAGATGAGACTGAAAATCTAACAAAATGCAAGGACAGCATCTGGTACCTTCCTCTCTGACATATAACTAGAACAAAAATCTCTAAGATCGCTTGCAATGGGCTTTATTTACAGACGGGAAAACAAACAGATCTAGAAAAATAAACTATCCCTTCTAACAGAATCCAGCATAGCATTCTGTTTTTCTTTGAATTATTGAGAAGACTAGTTTGGTGTGCTAAAATGTATGTATATTTTATGAACATCCTAACTGCATTCTCACACTATTGAAACAATGTCATCCCACAGGAACATTTCCCAAACCTGAGCTTATAAAACACTAGTCCAGAAAGATGCCCCTGCCAACCTGGTTAGGGAAGTCCCACAGACCACTCAGCCCTTCCAAAGGCCCGAAAGGTCCTACACGTACCACCACTAGCCTGCCCTTGGGACTCTAACCAGGGCTTCCTGAAATCACTGAAGCCCCCTTCCCCATAATACCATTTGGATCGCCCATCAGTGGGGAATCCTGCCCACTAATTCCTCCCGAAGCCCCTCAGCTCCAAATGGCTGTATTTATAAAATCAAGTTACATGAAGATCAGTGACACATTTGGAGATGGGAATCAGAGGTCACAAAAGGCAACATGAGGTTTATACGTGAAAATGGACATTCGCCTTCATATCCACCTTGAGATAATACGACAATATTGAGATAACAAGGGGGAGGGAGAGCCTGGGGATAAGTGCATGGATGTGAACGAGCCTGAGAACTTTTTGGAAATAGGGTAAGAATCCCACCAGACGTCGCTCTCGCCTTCGTCCCACTTCCCCCAAAGCCAAGACAATCGTAATCCACCAGACAGCTTCACATGGGGAGGAAATCCATTTCCTAAGCTGGTTTCCAAACATCAGCGTTTTAAGGCTTTCACATCACATCATTTTATGTTAAATTCGTATTCCCCTAGTGATAGCTGGTTTCTTAATGCGCAGCTCCAGGAGAAGCATGTGTAAATGTTAGCATTTTTACCCAACGGTCTATGAGGTTTGTATTTCTCTTCATTGGCCACAGGAGGGGCCCAGAGAGCCTCTCTTCTGAGCACAGGCCAGGAAAAAACCCCGAATATCCTAATAGCCTTGTGGGGAGGAAGGAAACACTGTTCTGGCTACACATTTGACTAACTTGTTCTGTCATTTTGATCTTTATAACGACCATTCCAAATCACATATGCAACAAAGGTTAGATGCTTTTCACAGAAAACTGCACCTTATACTTGAACTTGGAACACAGGCACCTAATCTCCGTGTATCTGTGAGGAAAGTGATGTCTGTTGGGGAACAGTAACTGCTTTTTAACAAAAACCAACACAGTATATTCAGATCAGAGGCTTAAGTCAGTGCAACTACTGAAATCAAAACTGAAATCATCAAGACATATGATACAATTGAAAAGCAGCAGGCCACAAATCAATGATACTTTAAAACAAATCTAAAATAGGAACCACAGGTATCTTACATTTTATTTTGTTCGAATAATCAAGTCAAAGGGAAACTCATTGAACAAAATTTGCAGATTAAAAAATACTGACCATCGGTCGCTAACATCATCCCGACCCCTTGCTGAGCAAACAGATCAGGTTCGGTGGGTAGCCTATTTTAAACATGTGGATTAAGAGGCATTTTCCAAGTAATGACTGAGTAATTGACCCAGCATTTGTACAGGTTGCTCTCTGGCTCTCAAGGCCTTGACTCTTTTCCTTTGTCCGAGGCTCAGATCAAAGCATACCTTCTCTGAGAGTCATTTCTAGATTTTATTTCTCATTCTGCCCAAGTCAAATTTAACTTTTGCTTTCTTACCCATACTTTTTGTCTGTGCATCACTTATTTTTATCTGCAACACATTAGAGATTTTATAAGCATGTCAGTCTCCCTCACTAAGGCTTCATAATTAATATGTGCCAACTCTTGTTCTCAGTGCTTGGCTTTACATACTGACTCATTTAATACTCAGCATCCTGGAAGGATACGTGCAGGTTGAGTATCCCTTACCTGAAATCCTTAGGCCAGAAGTGTTTCAGATTTCAGATTTTTTTTGGATTTTGGAGTACTTGCAATATACTTGCTGGTTGAACATCCCAAATCCAAAAATCTGAAACCTGAAACACTCCAATGACCACTTCCTTTGAGTATCATGGTGGTGCTCAGAAAGTTTCAAATTTTGAAGCAATCCAGATTTCAGATTTTCACATTTGGGATGCTTACCCTGAACTATTATTACCTTAATTTCACAGAGAAAGATACTGAGACAGACAGGTGAAGTCATTTGTCCAATATCACAGGCATAGTAAGCAGCACTAGAACCCCAACCCAGCTGGTCCGGCTCCAGAGCCTGAGTTCCTAACCACTGATGCATGCTACCTTTCCTGAAGGAGTGAATTAAACGAAAACACAAAGCTTTGGGATATGCTTTACAGAGTTTAACACACTGATTGCCACACAAAAAAACCTGAAACTTTTCCTTGGGGCCACAGTGTTTTATTACTAAAACAGAATAAAACCTTTGAGTGTAATTTAAACATAAGCATAAATAGAAAAATGAAATTTATTCACTTTTATTTATTTAATCCACATTTTTAGAATTAAATTTTCAATATTAATTGTAATAATAAGAACATCAGCAAGATTTTATATATGCTTTACAAGGCCCCAAGGTCAAAACTAGAGTAAGTTAAGTACAACTCTCATGGCAGTTAATGTATTAATGCTCAAAATGTGGTTTTCTGGAAATTGTCTTCCTATTAGCATCCAAATAAATCATTTAAACACCCCAAATCCCAAAATAAAGTGTTGAAGTACAACATGGACAAATATATAGCATACTTACTAGATCCAAATATGTTTAAGTCTTTACATTCTTCGATGTTGGCATCACTGTCAAAATAGATTTTGATTTTGCCACTGTGAGCTTTATTGTCAAAGGTAATCTGGAGACACAAATGTATAGAGAGGTTACAGCCCAGCAGAAAGCATAACTTGTTTGATCAACTTGGTTTTAAAAAAAAAATCAATGGCATCCAAACCGTGTGCTGATCCAAAGAGAATTATACTGGTCAGCAAAATGACCAACTAGAGTTGCCTGGTGCTCACCCCCTCACCCCCAAACCGGGCCAAAACAATGAACAAATAACTATTTTTGACTGGAATGATTGGGGAGGTATGCTGGAGAGCATCAGGGGAGTGGGGAAATCCTGGTGGAGCACAGAAGCCCAAGAGAGCACCATAGAGAGGGGAGCAAGGCACCCTGCCTCTGCCACACTGTCTCCCTCACTGGGATCAGCTCAGAAGCAGGCGGGAATTTATTATTACAGGAAAAGTTAAGCTGGAGACTTCCAGTGGTCCCCTTTACCACCACAGAAGGCAGTAGTCTTTGCTAAAGAAAAGTCCTCCTCACGCCCCATGCACACTCAGCCTGACAGCCAGTCAGGTGGCAACCCCCGTCCCTCGAAGAGCCTACCACAACCACCTCCAGCAAAACCATGCCACCATTGTCACAAAAAACTCCCATAGCTTAGGCCATGAAGGCAATCACGGACATTGCTGATAAGGATTACAACTGAAGAAACTGGATAGAGACCACCCAGAATCAAAGCCAATGTACTACACTCAACTGACACCCTAGGACCCCTCTATAGGAAAAAGTCCCTTCCTATGAAGCTACTCCATAAAATTGGAAAAAGCAACTGTTCCACCAGATGTATAGATATCAATGTAGGAACAGAAGAAACATGAAAAAACAAGTAAATATGATACCCCCAACAGGAACACAGTAATTCTCAAGTAACAGACCCCAAAGAAAAGGATATTTACAAAATAGCTGAAAAAAAAAATTCAAAATAACGATCTTAAGAAAACTCAGCAAGATACAAGAGAATACAAACAATTCAGTGAAATCAGAAAAACAATTTATGATCTGAATGAGAAATTCAACAAAGAGATAGACAGCATGAAAAAGAACCAAACATAAATCTTAGAGTTAAAAAATTCAATGAATAAAATAAAAAATACAAATAAGAGCTTTAATAATAGACTAGATCAAGCAGAAGAAAGAATTTCTGAACTTCAAGACAGGTCTTTTGAAATAACCCAATCAGAGGAAAAATAGAAAATAAGAATAAAAAAGAATGCAAAAGACCTGTGAGATTTATGGCACACCATTAAGTGAACAAATTTTTGCATTATAGGAGTTCCAGAGGGACAAGAGATGGAGAAAGGCACAGAAACCCTATTTAACAAAATAATAACTGAAAACTTCCCAAGTCTTAGGAGAGATATGGGCATCCAGATTCAGGAAGCACAAAGACTCTCAGTTAGATTCATCCCAAAAATATCTTCTCTGAGGCATGTTATAATCAAATTGTCAAAAATCAAAAACAGAGAGAATTTTAAAAGCTTCAATAGAAAAGCATCAAGTCACATATAAGGGACTCTCCATTAAACTGTCATCAGATTTCTCAGCAGAAATCTTGCAGGCCAGGAGAGAATGGGATGAACGGCACTATACAAATCTTTCGATCCTCTACTATGAAGCTCTAAAATCAAAATTGTCAAAAATGGCAACAGCTATAATTAGTGGCTAAGGAACACACAATAGATAAAGATATAAATTAGGGCAACAAGGAAAATTATACTGATGAAAATGTCCTCATCACAGGATTTCTTTACACTTCCTGTTAACAGGAAGTTTAAAGAAAATGAAAAAATATCATCTAAGGGGTTGGGAAGAATACATGAATCTCACCAAATCCAGGAGTTCAGATCTCTGGTTCAGAGAAATCCTAGAGCAAAACAGCCAACCACTTCTGGGAACAAAAACCAGAATTCACCAGTCTTTGACAAGAGTATACAATGATCTTATTTATTATGCTGAATGGAATTCAAAAGCATTTCTTTCAATTTAGTGCTTTAGGTAGGAAATTCTGGGTTTTTACTAGGCTGAAAATTATTTTTATGTTTGCTTCAAGAGCTATATAGTGATTTCAGCAACAACAAAGATTGCTCCAAGGCTGCAAGCTGAACTTAAGATGTCCAAATGCCCTCAGTCTTCCACATTACGGGGTTTAAATCAATCGTTTAAAGTTTTTAAGTGATATATGCCAAGTATTCCTTAGGGTGAACACATTAAGAAATCCAAAAAGTTCACAGGCAAAAAGCTTGGAGAGCTGAATGTGTAGGTGATCAAACCCGCATGCATCTGCGTGTCACTGAACAGAAGCCAAGTTCTGTGTAATCTAAGAGCATCACTACAACCAAACCGTAGGTTCAAGAATTAAACCACACCACCCTCATTTCTATATCTATAAGCTTTGACTAAACCTCCACTAACACTGGCACTCTAGGTCTCTGTTTTCCCCAGGAGAGCCTTTCTCAAGCCTTGGGAACCTTAAGCAGATATATTAATAAGTCCAAAGAACAAAACAAAAATGAAGAGCCAATATTTTTTGACCCATGCTGCTGACCATATCATGACAAAGTCATCAACGACCTCATCCTTGCAGACCCTGCTCCTCCAGCTCTCCTCCTGACTCTCCCCACATCCCTCCAGATGCTCCCAGTGCTCCTCTGGCTCACCCACCCCAGGGAGATTAACCATACTCTTCTCAGCTAAAGACATTCTTCCTTACCATGTATCACAATCTGTAGTTACTTTTTTCTCATTTAGTTGTTTTCCTGTCTGTTTCCTCCACTAGGCTGTAAGCTTCCTGAGAGCCACTGCACCTCTAGGGCATGGCAAAATGCTTGGTGCATAGGAGGGACTCATTAAGCATTTATTGATTGTTGTTAAATAAAGCACTCTTGTGAATTGCTAAAAGACAGTGCATACAAATTCAACTTTCAGCTAAGCATCCCAGTTTAGCCCTTTAAACAGGAAAGGAAGGGATAGAAGGAAGAAAAGCAGCACAAAAAGGACAGAAAGAAGAACAGAAAAGACAGATGGAGGGAGAGAGAACGTCCAGGAACGTAAGAAGGCAGCTTATTCTCCCCACAAAAGTGAACAGTCTCTTCTACTACACATGCGCCCTCCCAAAATAAAAGGAAAAACAACTGTGCCTTTGCAGACTGGCCTTCAGATCAAGGGACCAGTTTCTGTCTCAAGGTTTGAAAACATTTGCTGTAATATTTACAAAGACCTTCCTTTGAAGCTGATAATAACACTATAGACACTTAAAATACTTGTCATGAAATATTTTTTCTAACATATTAGGAGAGTAGGAGGTCAAAACCAATTTTTAAAATTCTTCTTTTAACCCGGAAAGCTAGTTTTTAAAAGTTGAAAAGGGTTTGCTTCATCTTCAGAAGTAATGGTCTCTGGATCGACAATATTGTAATGTATCATTAGATCTGTTTGAAACACAACTGTATCTAATTCATCTATAGGCTGGTATGTTTTATATTCTGCATCTACAAAAGGTGTAGGGAAAAATAAGAGAAAGAGGCTTAGTAAAATAAAAACACTTGCCGTATTCTGAAAGATGTAACAATCTGGTAACTCACGGTAATGAATCGTTTGTAGGTCAATGCCTTTGAGTTGAAAGGAGATTTCAACTTTTAAGAGCCTGAATAAAATATATTAAAAGGTATCAATTGTCACAAGGTTACTATACTACTCTCCTTTCCCTACCCCCATTTCCAGGAAAATGAGACTTAAAAATGAAATTACCGATAAAATTCCAATCTGAAGAATGATGAGTTCTTCCAGTCCTGAGGGTTCCTGGAGACAGCCTCAAGGTCTAAGTGAACACAATCTAGGGCAATGAAAGAAGAAGAAATGGTTGTTCCAGGCAAAAATCAGATGTTAAAACTCGTGGGCAAAAGTCTAAGGAGAAGCAGGATACTTAGAAAGTTTCAGAGTACTAATATCTTCCCGGAAAATACTTACTAATTACACAGGAAGAATAATAGTAAACTTACTGTGGAACCTGGCAGAGGCCACACTAACCAAATGATCAAAGTTAACATCGCCAGTAAGGGGGTAAACAGACATCACACACCCCCAACACAGCGTACTGAGGAGGACACATCACCACTTGGGTGGTATTCCTGCCGAAAATGCAAAACCTCAATCTAGTCATGAAGAAACAGAAAAGCCCAATGCAGGGACATTCATTCTACTCTTTTAAAATGTTACGATCATAAAAGTTAAACAAACAAACAAAACCGAGGAATTTTATCTTGCTACACATTAAAAGAGACTGAAGAGACATGACAACTAAATGCCAGATGTGATCCTAGAAGGAGGGGTTGGTTATTTTGCTGTAAAGAACATTAAGACAATTGACGAATAGGGTTTGCAGATCACAGTATTGCATCGATGTTAATTCATCATCTTGACCACTGTACAGTGGTTATGTAGGAGAACGCTCTTGTTCGGGGGAAAGGCACACTGAAGTATTTAGAGGTAAATAAACAGCATGTCTGTAACTTTAGGAGAAACATTTATACATAGGAAAAATGATAAAGCAGATGCAATAAAATGTTAGTATTTGGGAAATCTGGATGAAGGGTATAGAGAAAATCTTTGTGTTATTTTGTAACTTTTCTGTTAAGTCTGACACTTTTTCAAAATAAAAAATAAAGAGAAAGGCAAGGAGCTCAGGTTGTATTCAAGTAAAAACAAATTACGAGCCATAAACTATAGAAGAACGATCAATTCCAAGAACCTCAGATATAAATCAGCCTCATTACTGGTAGTCTAACACCCTTGCTTTACAGGGCAGGAAACCAGGAGGTGTAATGAGGGGGACCTTCCAAAGTCACAGAGACCTAGAGACAGAACAGGTGTGAAACCAGCATGGCTGTCCCTTTCCCAGGGGGCCACCGCTCCTTCTGGGCTGTCTTTGAAATGGAAAAGGCAGGGCCTAGTGCAGTGCCTGGCACCCAGCAGGTGCTCAAGAATCTTGGTAGACTTAATGGCTAATTCTTTAAGAGTGTTATCTCACAATTGTAACTCTTAACTTGCTAGTTGATCCCTTCAACTAGAGTATAAGGTCTTTGAGAGCAAGAACACAGCTATGTTGTACCTCATTGCCTACCATATAGCTGGCACTCAAAATATGTCCCGATGTGTGGGGCACACTTATGTTTAATGAAAATTAGGCACCCTGAGCCAAAAACAGGGACACAGAGCTGAAGAGAGAACTCAACAAGCATAATATTTAAGAAAGGTAGATTTTAGAGAGTGTGTGTGGCAAATAAAGCATTAGTGTCAAGAAACAATCTAATGTTGGTTTTTCTGACTAGACCTTAATACAATGAGGGCAGTTAATCAAAAGAAACTTGTTTTCAAGCAAGAAAAGACTGATGATGATAAAAATAGCAAAAACATACCATACTTACTCCATACTGGGCACTATGCTAGGGCTTTCTGTGTTCTCTCAATGAATGCATCGTCCTGTTGAATCCTCAGAGCAACTTGTGAGAGAGAAACTATTGCTGCCCTTCCACAGAAGAACAAACCAAGGCACAGAGAAGCCAAGAAACTTCTCCAAGGTCACACAGCTAGCCAGTTATCCAAAATTTAATTCTTTGCTCAGTTCCAGAGCCTGAGCTCCTCCAGCACCAGTACGCTGAGGAGGCTGACCTCTAAGAACATCAAAGACCCGGGCTCCCTACCCAACTCATTCATTTATTCAGTCAATATTTGCTGAAAGCCAGGCACTGTGCTAGGCAATGAAGGTAAAGCAATGAACAAGCTGACTTGGCCAATGCCTTCATGGAGCTCACATTCTAGAAGGGGAGATAAAACAATAAGTAAAAAAATATATACCAGGTAATTTCACCATGTGAAAAGTACTATTAAGACACAGAACAGTGACTGAGAATAACTAGGTACGATAGCCTCACCTTAGGAAAGGTGGTCAGGGAATGACTGACTCTCAAGGTGCTAAGATGTTTGAACTGAAACTGTTTTCCTAAAGGAAAAAGAATCAGCTATGCATAGGTCCAGGGGGCTACTATTCCTGGTAAGAAAAAATACAAGCACTAAGGCCTCCAGGTAAGAAAGAACCAGGTTTGTTCAACAAACAGAAAGGATGATGCTACAGTAGAGAAACGAGGACAAGGGCGTGAGAAGCTTAGGAGGCAGGCAGGTGGCCAGCTCCTATAGGGTCTTGCGGATTTTATTCTAAATTGGATGAGAAGCCACCAATGGTTTTTTTTTTTTTTTTTTGAGACAGAATCTTGCTTTTGTTGCCCGGGCTAGAGTGAGTGCCGTGGCATCAGCCTAGCTCACAGCAACCTCAAACTCCTGGGCTCAAGCAATCCTTCTGCCTCAGCCTCCCAAGTAGCTGGGACTACAGGCATGCACCACCATGCCTGGCTAATTTTTTCTATATATTTTTAGTTGTCTGATTAATTTCTTTCTATTTTTAGTAGAGACGGGGATCTCGCTCTTGCTCAGGCTGATTTCGAACTCCTGAGCTCAAACAATCCGCCCGCCTCGGCCTCCCAGAGTGCTAGGATTACAGGCGTGAGCCACCATGCCCAGCCACCAATGGTTTATAAACCATAAAGTGATATGACCTGATTTACCACTCTGGTTGCTATGGGGTGGGGCAGGGCAGGACAGGGGATGTGGAGAAAAGACCAGAAGCAGGGAGACCATCTAAGCACATAGTGGCTTAGATTCTACTTGAGCCAGGGGTAGGTAGAGAGATGGGGGAGGTTTGAAATGATCTGTTTGGGAGACAGCAGGTTTGAAATCACTGTTAGGCAAAACAATGGAGTTGTCAAGTAGCCAGTTGAAGACATGAGGAGGGTGGAGCTCAGGGGAGAAATTTAGGTTAGAGATGCAAATTTGGGCACCAGACAGAAAGGGCATGAATTACTTCTCCGAAGCTGAAAGGGGTGGGTGTGGGCCCTGCTGCTCAGGTGAGGCTTTTAACTGTGGCCTCACCTCTGCACCCCTTTGTAACACAGAAGTGAAAGAAGTGGAGAGAAGCTATGCAAGCAGCATTGAAGATATGGTGGCAAGAAGATGAGGGTGTTGTACTCCGGCAACCTGTCCTGTAAGCATCAGCTGCTTCCACAGGGATGGAAGAGGCTGGGGACCAGTGGCCCTTGAGAGGGTCCAGGTAAGAAAGGAGTGGCAAGCATCCTGGCAGCTTTTGTGAGGGAGGGATATTGATGGAAAAGGGTATACCTAAGCTGGATACAGAAGGCACTGAAGGCAGGAGGTGATGACAGACAGTGGAAATTGATGAAGCCAGTAAAAAAAAAGAGAGAGAGAGAGATGTCTATGTGAAGTGAAGGATCTTTGGAGAGCACTGACACAGTGCTTCGAAAATTGAATGTGCACGAATCACTTTGGGATCTTGTTAAGATGCACATTTGGATTCAGTAGCTCTAGGGTGGGGCCTGAGACTCTGTGTTTCTCACAAGCTCCCAGGTAACATCCATGCTGCTGGTCTTTGAGAGCAAAGACCTACCTACCATCACTAACTGATTACGTGGCCTTGGCGTAGTTCCCTACCTTGACTGAGCATTAGTTTCTTCAACTATAAAATGAAGGCCAAACTGGTGATATTTAAAGTCCCCCTAACATTCTTATTCTAAGGTGATATAAAAAGAAAAATTAAATTAAACTGATCTGAGTAAACAGCTATATTCTGAAAGAAGTAACATGTTAGAGATCTATGTGCCAGACACTGTCCTGTTGTTGAGTGTCCTAGGTCTTTTCCTCCTGCATTTCATTCACTCCAAGATGGAACTCTTTTCACTTTTAAACGTCTCTAAAGCAGATGAGTCTTTAGAAATAATCGATGGCATCTTAGATTCTGAGAAGTATGACAGAATTTTATTAATTTTATACCATTTGTAAAATTCTCCTTATAAAAGTCTGTTTTGTTGTTCAAATTTTGTATTACTTTGTTCATAATTATAGAGTTAGAGTTATACTTTATTTAAATGCACATGCAGAACTCTCTGATGTCCAGCTGACCTTATTACACTACAGTCATTGCTACTGAGGCTGCCTAGCGTCTAGTGGCAGCAAAACTGAGATTTCTGTAAAAGGATGGCAAAAACCCTGAGTAAAACATCAAACTTTAAAGCAGAACAAATTGATATCTATAGTAAAAGCCTCATCACTCGAATGAATCTTGCTTACAGAGCAGAATACTTCAGCTAATGAAATAACAACCCTCTTGGTGGATGGATTAGACATGGTCTTAAGATAGCAATAAAAACAGATGAAATGGTCAGAATGTCTCATGCTAAGAACATGTGGAGAGAAGAACATAAGAAACTCAAAAACTGTATTACAGAAAATGAAACACTATATTAGAATAATAGCCACCCAAATGTTATAAAAAAATTTTTTTAAAATAGGATTCGTGACAGTCACCCCAATGAGGTTGACCTGGAAAGCTACCGTTCTAGAGCAGAACCAGGAGGGATATGACCACTAGCTCGAATTAAGTGAAATGCTGGCCTTGATCTACACAATCAGTTGTGCAACTAAATATAAACCTACAGGGAAACCTGGGCATAGAGGCAAATCTTTACATTTAGCACAATGAAGGGATGATTCTCTTAATAGTAAAGATAATGCAAAATTCACAGGTAGTTAATCTAGAACAGCTTCTGCTAGTTCACCTACTTAAACTATAATGCCAAACTAATGAAGTAAAACTCAATTCCTATTTATATAATCCACAGGCTTCCTCCAATGTATTCAAGAAAAGTGGGGCTAAAATCCAGTATCAAGTATTTTAAAAATCTTTACACATTCTGAATAGATACATCAAAAGATTCTCTTTGACAAATCATATGTAATAAGGCAAAGAATATAATTAACCTGCTTAAGCAATTTATCTTAAAATAAGGTCAAATTAATAATCAACCTCTGTCCACATTCCGATTGAAAAGAAATGAACCAGGCACTACTGTCCAATGGTCAGGGAATAAATCCTGCTTTCCAGTACTGCCTGTCCTCTCTACTACTGATACTGACTTTGGCCACATTTCTTTAATCAATTTTTCCAAGAAAAATCAATTGAGAAAAAACAGCATATGAATCCCTGGGAAACAGCCATATGGTGCATACAGTTTGAGTTGCACATTTTTAAAAGGGCAAGTGGCAGATGGCTTCCTTGAAACACAGGGTGGGGGGACAAGCTTTCAGCCCCACCTATCAAGGCCTCCTCTCACAGCTACAGGAAATCGTCCACTGGGAGGAACACAGTTGAGGTAACAGATTAAGAGTAAATCATGATTAGCCTCTGTAGGTGGACCACCAAACAGATCTCAAGTTAGCAGAAGCCTCCAGGGTAGTAAGACAAACCGCATTTCAATGTTGTTGGCTACAAAACCAAGCAACCGTCCTTTAAATGGTCTCTGAAAGCGGCCTGGGAGCCAGACTCCACAGGGGCCCTGATAGTGCTGGCTGACGGGCTGCCTTCTTTCAGTGTCCAGAGCACATAAAGAGATTCTGAACAGGAAGCCTGTAGAAACAGAATTAAAACCTCTGTCTTATAGAGGTGTTCTCCTGTTGTGTCACCAAGGTACCTTAAGATCAGATTATAGGAAATATGATAAAATATGGTAAAATGTGATGCTCTCATTTTAATAAAACCATTTCAAATTCAAACTGCTATTAGGACCTCTACTCCCAAACTGTTAGGTACTTGAGGAGCCACAAGTGATTAATATTTGCAACTCTAGTACATAAAACTGAGTGCCCTGACCTGGTGGCTATACACCAGGTTTATTGAGTGAATAACAAAACCTCCAAAGTCTTAAGTCAAACACTTTGCATTTACATATGGTGTGCCTTTAAATTCTTAACAAAATGGCACAATTCTACTTGATTAGCTATTAATTTTTTGCCAAGCAATCTCCTAAAAGAGAAAATGAGTTACTCATCACAATTTACCTTTGAAGAGTATTTATATACAAATAATAAGAACAAATGTACAAAGCATTTTTACATATATCATTTCATTTAATACATACAGGCCATTTTTTCAAAAAGCCTAATTGTCCTCTCATGGAGGAACAAAACCTAAACAACAGGAAATAGCTGTGCATTATCCCAAAACCAACAATTTTGAATTGCACTAAAAAGATCCACGAATGCTGTCCCTGTCCCATCACCAAAGCCACAGCAGTTTCTTGAGCCAAAGCCCTCTGCAGGCAGTCTCGAATAGCAAAAGTTAGCTCTCAGAAAAGCAAAGTGTTTCATTTGAGCTGCCAGCACATGAGGGCAATTTTACTCCTGCCACAGATGATGATAAAGACATACAATGAAATTATCGCTGCATTACCTATCTCAATGTCGCTGTCAATATTCAGTGTCTCGTTAGAAGGAAACGTGATCCCTTTCTTGTAATGCTGCTTACAGACTTTTAAGCCAACTCTATTGTCTTCATTTTCTCCATAACCAAGGGTCCCCAGGGTAATGTCCTTTAGACGATGATACTATTAAAAATAGTTAAATAAAAACACATACGAACTTTTAGAAGTTTGATCAGAAGTTATTGCATATGGAATGCACTTTTATGTTAGCTACTTTTTATTGTTTACATCGTGCCCCCCAACAGAACTTCCCCACTGAAGTTATCATAAAGAAATTTTCTCAGATTGTGCAGGAACACACTGCCTCACAGAACGCAAAACTAAAGTAAACATGTTTACCGAGGGCTGCATCTCACTGAGAGCCAAAGCCAAGGTTCTGTCTTATCTCTATGACCTCATCCCTATTGCGGTCCCTTTGGCTCTACCCACAAAGCCACACTGGCCTCCAGGCAGTTCCTGGAGCTTGCCAGGCATACTTCAGCCTCTGCCCTTTGCTATTCCCTCTGCCTGGAACCCCCGGTATCCACCTGCTTGGTTCACTCCTTCGGGTCTCAACTCAGTATCGCCACCTTACTGGGGCCTTCCCTTACCAATGAAAATTGCAAACATATATCAAAGCTGTACATTGTACCCCATAAATGTATAATATATACAATTACTATTTGTCAATTCAAAATAAAAAATAAAATTGCAAACATCTATCACCACGCCCAGGCACTCCCAATCTCCTTCCCCACTTTATTCCTTAGCAGTTACCCCTTTCGGACATACCACTAAGGACCCAAGCCATGCACACCCCAAGCTTGCATCAACACAACTAACATTAACTTTCATTACCTTACATTAGCTGACATTAACACCACTTTACTGTTTGGCTATCTGCACTAACAGGGCTTTACTAGCCCACATGTTCATTAATATGGCTTTACTATCCCAGGAAGCTTTTGCCCTGGAACATAAAAGTTGCATTAACTTTACTGTTTATTTCAGGAACATCCAAAAAACGCATTTAAAGACACCAATTTGAAGGTTTAGTCTGAAAACAACTCCAAAACTTTTTGAAGCTGCCCCACCACCCTCACCTTGGTGTCAACCAATCCTAAACTATTATATCCTGATCCTTACCTAATTCTACTCAAGCTCCCCCCACAGTGAAGAACTCCCTCCCTACCCGAGGTGCTACTGAGACTGCTCAAGAAAGCATCTCCCTTGGGCTGGGCGCGGTGGCTCACACCTGTAATCCTAGCTCTCTGGGAGGCCGAGGCGGGCGGATTGTTTGAGCTCAGGAGTTCGAAACCAGCCTGAGCAAGAGCGAGATCCTGTCTCTACTAAAATTAGAAAGAAATTAATTGGACAACTAA
>CAUYSK010023515.1:0-23146 GCA_963575035.1 Avahi laniger | reverse complement strand
AAGACAACCCAAGTCAGAGGTTAGAAATCAGTCCTTTAGGTTTGATATGTAGCCTTATTTAGAGTAAAAGTACAATTGATTTGGTAGAACTTTAAATAATTTACTATATTAAATACTAAAGAACTAAAAGCAATCCGTTCAAAGCATCTAGGTGAAGCCCACAGTACCTTAAAATACTTGATTCTAATATAGATGACTTAAAAGTGTGATATGTTCATTCTACAATGCATTTCTTTATGAATATCAAGTGTAGCACCTCCAAAATGTTTCTTCTCACTCAACATGTATCTGATTTTTCATTTAAAACTGGGAAAGCCATTGAAGATAAATAAAATAAAAAGGACAAAATGATAGGAACCTCTAGAAGCACGCAAACACATTTCCTGCAAGCGAACATGTGGTCTGGTGACCTGTGAGGTTACTAGGGGTCAACACACCTGATTGTGCTTTGTTTTTACCTAACACCACACACCAATATTAGATTTTGTTACTATAGTGACTATAATTCTTAATGAAGATGAGATTATCAAATTCCGTTCAAAAATGTTAGTTTGCTCTTCAACCAACTGCTTGATTGTTAAAACAGTCAATTTGAGTATTTGAAAAACAGAGAAGAAAAAGAAATGAAACATTATTGTACCACTCCAAGATAATTTGATATACTTCCATTGAGTCTATTTTCTATGATTTTGCAAACAATTGAAATCATGCTCTACAAATAATTTTACATCTTTTATTTCACATAAAGTTATTTACTTACCCTTGGAGTTTTCACAACCAGCATTTTAACTACTACACAATATTTCATTGAGTGAATTTTTTACTCCCCTATTGCTGGACATTTAAATTCATTTTCTGTTGAAACATCAACTCCTGTCAACTCCTCAAATATTTTCTTTTCTTTATAATCAAGAGTGTTATGCAAACATAAGTCAATAACAATTTTTAAAACCACCGTAGTGAATACCCTCACAATACCACTTTCAAATAATGACTTAGGTGAGGTAGGGAAGAGAGAGGAAGAGAACGCGAGCATGAACACCGGATTTGAGAACCTAAAGTCCAGCTATTTGTGAACAATTCTCGAATTTGTGCAACTCCCTTAGAATATTTCTGGGAATCCCCAAGGTGTGGCATAATTGAGACCACAGATCAACCACGTTGCTGTATGCTGTTGCAGACACCCATGACCGTTGAAATTGATGTGCCTGCTGCCACTGTCAATCACCTCGGCACCAGCTGATCTGGAGCTTTGCTTTCTGGCTGATACGGGTTATATGGAAATTTATAGTTAAGAAAACATGCTCTTGAAACTTATAGTGCCACATTAGCTAGACAATATATTTTGAAATAAGACAGATAATCTCCCTCCCCATGTATTGAGCTCTAAAATACTACAATGTTTAATAAAACTATTTGTTTTTTAAATCATACCAGTACTCTTAATTAGACTCATAGATTCATTTGGATTCCATTATAACTACAACAATGTGAAAACAATATTTTAATTATTGCCTAGGAGCTGTAGTTGAATCTGGCACGTGAAACCAGACATTTTACTTCAAGACAAATATACTTTTTGGAGAACTTGTTAATTCTTCTATTAATAGAACTTTGGCTGCTAATGCTTCTACCTATTGTTTATACTTATAAATGTCTATGCTTGTTCAAAACCCAATTGTCGTCAAGGTTTCATCTTTAGCTATTGGTTTAGTGAGGTACAATTGACATAAAATAACTATGTATACTATCTGGCATGTTGTGATATATATATATATAATATTTATGTATATAGAGAGTATATGTGTGTGTTATCAATATCTTGTGAGATATGTATATATACATAGTCATGAAATCATTACTACAATTAAGATAACTGAATATCAAGCCCAAAATTTTTTTCATGCTCTGTTTTAATTTTTCTCTTCACTCACCCAGTCCCCACTCTGTCCTCAGGCAATCACTGATCTGTTCTTTGTCACTATAGATTAGTGTGCATTTTTTAGAACTTTATATAAAGGGAAATGTATGGTGTGTACTATTTTTGTCTGGCTTCGCTCACTCAGCATAATTATTTTTTGAGACTCATCTATGGTGTAGTATGTATCAAGAGTCCATTGTTTTATTTTGACTGCTGAGTAGTATTCCATTGCATGGATAGAACAGTTTATTTATTCACCTTTGGCTGGATGTTGGAGTTGTTTCTACTTTAAGGCTAAACGTTCAGTTATATCTTTGTATGGACGTATGCTTCCATTTCTCTTAAGTAAATATGTAGAAATAGAAATAGCTGGATCATGTGGTAGGCGTATGTTTACTGTTTAAGAAACTGTGAACTATTTTCTAAAATGGTTGTACTGTTTCGCATTATAACCACAAGTAGAATATTTCAAGATATTCCTAAGCCATTCACATAAATCATTGGCTAAAAATAGATGTATGAGGGTGATTTTGTAAGCAAACAAGATTTGCTAGGAGTTAATCTTTTTCCTAGCTGTGCCTTTTAATATAAATACAATATTGTGTCCCGGTAAGTTAGGTAAGGCAAAATATGCATCATAAAAACTCCTTTTGTGTACATATCTGAAGATTTACTCTAAAGTATTCTTGATTCTTTTTCCTTAAGATCCTTACCTTAATTTAGTCCTCTAGGGAGTGGAGGAGGGATGAAAGCAAAGAAAGTTAAGACTGAAGTATATTAAGAGAAAATGAAGCAAAATGGTATTTTTCTAAAGCTGAGAGCATAACTAATTTTATCCATTCAACTTAGACTTTTTGAATAAATAAAATAGACAATGATATCCCAAAGGGGAAAGCCAATGTGAGAGAATTCATAGAGAAAACACAATGCTGAAATCAGCTTTCATTTTCTCTTGCTGCTCTGGCATCAATACCCTTTAATGTCATGGTCCTAAAATGCCCTTGGAGTTGATTCTATCTTGTACTAATGTTCTCACTGCTCTGATTGAAGTGGGAGTTGAGATCAGGATGTGTTCTGTGGTAACAATGCAGAATTTATATATATTTTCTTATTTTGAATTGTTCCTTTTAGATAGATTGCCAAGCTTGAATCTTGACCATTACTGCTCAGGCATCAGTGTTCTTATGTTATTTAGCTTATTTTTATTTTATGCACTGATTTTTATTGTTCATATTTATTTCCATATCTATATCTAAGCCATGTTTATGATTTCTCCATGCCCATTTTCTCTTTGCTTCTAGATTTTATGTCTGTTACACAATTATGCTATTCTTTCTCATATTCCTAATGAGATTGAATGTCACTCATAGATTTTCTTTCAGAAAATTATACATCAGCGTTTCTCAAATATTTCTAATACACATGTGTTAATACCAGAGTACATTGTAGGGTAGCTCAGAGGTCCAAAAGGAAGACTGAAGTCATTATCACATTTTTCTCAGTATTTTAAATTATATTTTATTGGATATTGCATACAGTTTTTTCTTTAATATAAAAATAAGAGTTGCTTTAGGTGTTTGTATGTCCCTTTCTTTACCACAAATGAGTTGAGGCTCATGCTCCAATGGATTTATCATGCTATACCATGGCTGCTCTTGCCTTAGTACTTAGTTGCACTTGTCTAATTGTGTTAAAGTGGTGGATTGTTTGTTAACATGTCTTCCTTATATTGTTTCCCCTCAGATAATCTAGCTTGTTGCGGGTGGCCAGTAATAACAATTGAGAAGGAGAATACAAAAGGGATGATGAGGACAAGAGAATAGAAGAGAAAGGGAAGGAAAAACAGGAAAAGGAGAACAAAGAATCATTCCTATAATCTGTAGTCTTTACTACTCTGATTGCAGAACATCTGTGCAATTGTTCAGCCTGTGCAGAGCAACTCTATAAAACCTTTGTTGATATGCATCCAAATACAAACACCATATAATAGTTTAATTTCATAAGCAAACATTTCATTTACATTTAATAAGACAGTTTGTATGTTAATTCAGAGAAACTGGGTGCCTACAATGTTAGAAGATAAATCTAAATGATTTACAATTAACTCAGGTTTACATCAATAAAGAATATATTGCATTAAACTTGAAAAAAAACTCACTACAAAACAACAGAAGTCATCCTGTCTGCATTAAGGCTGTTTCATGTACCACAATATACATCCTGTGGATTTTACAATATTTATGAAATAGAATAATTATTAGGTCTCTTAATTTCTGTCTTGTGTTCACCACAAATGGAAGATCTTCTCCACCACCACATAGACCCTTACAGAAAAGACATCTGAGTTTTAGAGGTTTGAAACCCTGGCTTCCTTTGAGGGAGATGTTTTCTAATGATTTGTAAGTTTCAAAACTACAAACAGAAGTTCTGAAGTACTTGAACACATGCCCCATCTAGGATATGCATGGGAGACAAGGTCCATTAGCAACCTAAAGCAAGATCTAGAGGTTCTTCAAAAAAAAATAAAAGGTTGGAGAATATGCAAATATCTGAAGATGGAAAAAGTAGAAAATGAGTTAACCTAATAAATGAGTTTCTGCAATTGATGGAGAACTACAAATGAATTGCTCACAATATTACAGATGAATCGAGCAATGGCTGTGAGCTACCTGAGAATGTCTTTGCAAGTCCTTGTATCTAAGCATAAAATCTAAATCTAAAGTGGAGAGTGTTTCTTTGAAAGGCATCTCTGAGCCACCAGGAAATGTCATAGTTCATCAAAAAGCAAAAGTCATATCTTGGTAATAGTAATGGTAGAGGTGATGCCCATCATGCATAAAGAAGAGACTTTTTTCCCCAGACTTCTGGAACCAGGTGACTCCAGGTTTCTTATATGAGCTTAGGGAAAGGGAAGGTTTCCACAGAGAGATCCACACTATTGTTTACACTAGAGTGGGGGCTCTGAGTCAGTTTTAATTTACCTTAGGAAAGTAATGGTAGGTGACATTTTCTTTTCTTGGAGGATTCCAGAAAATATTTGTATTCATTACACTTACTTTGCATCTTGCATTACACATGAAGCCAAGAAGAAGATTCAAGAATCATATGAAAAATGCATTTCTCAAAGAAATTGTAGCAAACATTGTAAATCCCTTCTATACCAATTCAGATATTCAAACCTCACAGTAGATTTCCAGTCTCACTATAGTTAAAAATAGCTGTCAATCATCAAGTTAATGCTCTAGAACTTCAATAAGCACACACACAGACTGCTTCTTTTGAATTTATTTAAAAATAATTTATATTCATCTGCAAACAGTGTATATTAATGTCTTGGAGTATTTTGCTACATTAAAGTTGTCAATCTCTGTACTGGTTTTGTTTCCAAACCAACAATCTATCTCCTATATTGTTATCTATTTTCTTTCTGTAATACAAATAGTACCTGAAGGTATGTAGAAAAAGAAAGAAATTTCTGAATTTCTCTTTTGATATCAGCAAACCCTGTTATACTTCTCAGCACATATTTTTGATATCCTGCCTTACCAGAGGTGCTCTGGTAACCTATGTTCAGGCTACTCCTTAGAGTGATATCTTTTCCACTTGTAACTGACATAAAGAGATAGGAAATAATTTATTGTTTTCATTATAATGTACCTGATTTAAATTTTATGTACAAAAAATGGTTGGCATGATATGCTAGTAATAAATTAAAATGTCAATTTGTCTTTGTCTTTAATAGAGAAGAGGTAGATAGAGAGTTGGAGTTGTGGTACAACACTGTTTCACGATCTTCAAGAGTTTCTACAGAACTGAAGGAAATCACCTAGGCGACAATATTTAACAAAAAAGACCAATTGTTGAGCCTATTTGATATACTGCATAAGCTTAAAACAGAAATCATTTAATTTAACCCATTTTATAGGATTCTATGTGCATGCTTACTGAATTTTCTACATTTTCAATATTTTAATAGACCCTAGTAAATATTAATAGCACCACTGTCAAAGAAAAAAAAAAGACTGGAGAAAAGAAAAAAAATCTAATGGTTGTACCTATTGAAATAAAAATGCTTCATATTCTGAACACATAGGTCTTACTGAAAGTTCAAAAAATATATTCTTTTGAAGTTTTAAGACAGAACATTTTGAAAAATATATATGTAGTTTAATCTATATCTTTGGGTTTGATTACAAATAAAATTTCCTCCACATTAATTTAATTAAAATTTTGTAGCTTTTAGATTATTATTGTATATTCTTTCTAGGATGTATTTACAATAATTTTATAGTACAGGATAACAGCATTATTTGAAATAATAAGGAAAAGATAATTTTGAATGTGTGAATTTAGTTTTCTCATTGTTTCATAATACTAAAATAGAAATAAAAACTGATTATGATAACAGTGCTGTCATTAGTTAGGATTTTTTAAATTCGCTTTAATAAATAAACAAGAATACTTTGTAGGTGGCAGTATTAATACAGAAATAACTGCTTGTAATTTTGTTTGCTTTTTAGTAGGAAAAGTTTTTCATCTTCTCTCTAACAACCTTATTAGTCTCATTATTTTGTAATTGTTTTTAATCCCAAAATACCATTGTTAAAGATAAAATTCAATATTTTCTAATCTACAAAAGTTCATAATTTTTAAATTATTGGAGGGCAATTAATTCCATCTAGTTGAAAAGAAAATAATATATGTTTTCTATAGATATTAACCAGATAAGAAAGTAGGGACACAGCATTAACAATGGAGAACTTAAAACAACTCAAAAGGTGGCAGAGGAAAATTTGTGAACAACAATATGATAAATGTTACATGAATGTTATGAAGAATGTATTATAGAGGTATAAATGTGGACTCATTTTGTTCTAATCTGGTATTGCAAAACCAAATGGATTGCTGCAAAGAAAAATAATTCTGTGTGTGAGAGGCCAAATACATGAGTAGTGTTTCTGCAGGAAGAAATTTTCAATAATGATAATTCTGGAACAGAAGGAAAACAATAAAATAAATGATAACCTGAGAACATGAGCAATTTGAGAAATGTGAATTAATCAGAATGGTGAATTTTTTTTCTACTCCTTTAGATGGGAGGCAGCCGACTTGAATAGGAGGAAGAATCACCAAAAAGACAAAAGTGAGTCCTTTTATAGAACTTATAAACATACTAGAGAGTTTGGACATTATCCTGTTATTAAATTATCCCATGTCAAATCACCAAATATTCTTAGAAATAAGGTGTGCTTTATAAATACAACTGTGGTAGCAATATTAGAAGGATTGGAGAGTTTAAAAGAATAGTTATCAACAATAGCTACATTGAGGTGCTAAAGACTTGGATAGTTTAAGGTGAATAATGCTATCTAATAAAATAAACATGCCTTCAAATCTCAGTGGTTTACCACAATTAAAGTGTATTTCTTGTTCACTCAAATTCTAATGCACCTAGGTCAAAAACTATGGTCAATTAGGGACTTTGTTTTTATCTTACAATTCCACCATTCACGAGGGCCTTGGTTTCCTCTTCTTGATTCTCTTCTTCTGAATAGCAGGCAGGGAGAAGGGAGAGTACATCAACAAGAACATGGAAGGTTTTTATGGGCCATGACTGAAATATGGCCAGTTTCCATTTGCCAAGTTCATCTGGCCACATATACCTGCAGTTGAAGCTAGGAAATATTATATGGCCATGTATAGTTAGTGGGTGATACAAATTTTTGGTGAACACATGACAGTTTCTGCCAGGGTCTTTCTAACTTATACTAAATAGATATTTTACCCCTTTTTCCATGCAGAGAATATACTTATTTTCTCCTCAGGGAAAAAAATATAAAGTCCCACCCATTCACTTCTTAAACCTCAAAGCTTGAAGTCTCTGACTGATGTACAGTCTCTTCTTCATTGAATCTGAATGGCTCCTTGTGATTTTAGGACCTGTGACCTTCCTGCCATGTGTGAACCTTTTTACTTCAGCTTCCCATGATATGTTACAACTGTTTGTGTGGGGGGAAATGCTTTAACAGCCAGCTCTCTAGAGTGGAAGAGGGAGGCGGGGATGAGGGAATCCCTGATTTGTGGTGGTTGCCAATTTCCATGGTATAAATACTCCCATTATGTGCAATTTCAGGCAAACCAAGTGATATCATTATAGACGGAGTTGGAACAAGATGTGCACAATAAGCTCTTACAAGCCCAAATGAGCTGGCTGCAACACATTAGTTGATCTTTACAGCAGAGAATAAGTAGAGAAAAGTGTTTTTTTCTGTAATCTGGAACATAAATTGAGAGGAGCATAAGTCATAAGTAAATAAATATTTACCATAACAGTATGAAGGCTGATCAATGTAGTAACTATTTGAGGACCAAATTGTGGTAATTGATCAATAATGAACATATCATTGACACTGCAATGGAAACAGCAGATAGAACTTGAAACTGTTCTGCAAATGAGTGCATTGCAATGAAACCACAAGTGGAATTCTCTGAACATTCAGGAAACAGTCTCTACAACATTTTTGTGGATTCAATCCTGGGTCCATGGACTCTGTTTACTCAGCATGTGGTCAAATCTTCAGACCAGCTAACTTTGTTTTTTTGTACAAAAACAACTGGACAAAGGTTCAGTAGAGCAAGAGAGTTGAGCCAGTAGGCTGTGTCTCAGATATAGTATGGGAAGATATGGTGAACTACGATTATACCAGAACATACAATAATTCAGTGTAGATGTGGGGACACCAGCTACAACACAGTACCTTACTCATTAGCAAGATCTATGAAGAGATCCATGATCATATCATATACATCTTCAGAGTGTTTTTTTCAAAGAAAGTATACAGTACTGTGATCAGGGTTTCCACAACCACCCTTTTTAACAAAGAATGGAACTCAGATGAGACCTATTACATTGCCAGCAAAGTTCTGTGTGACCTCTGTCCTTGAAAGACAAGCTGATCGCACCAATGTACAGAGACCCAAACCACTTTATATCAGCCACAGTGAGTGGTAGGTATTACTATAGTCACTCCTTCGCTTTCTTGCCAACCTAGTAGAATACATGACCTCCTTTACCTGACTCTATAAGACGTTAACAAACAAGTTCCATTTTCCTTTCTCTTTAGTGCATAGTCTGCTGCACTCATCAACAGATACAACAGGAATTCTAGGTCTTCACCTAGCTTACCCAAGTCTTTGATGCTGCAAACAAGAGAGCAGCATGCAACCCAAATCACCTCTGCTCCCCCACCACTGTTGCTACCTTAACCCACAGATGGACATGAAGAAGCCAATGAACAGTTTTCCAGTGTGCACAAACAGAACAGTAGCCACTTAGAACAGATAGAATAGGTAATCAAGATATCAGTCTCTGGGATGCTTCACCAACAATAACATAGGCATCCAAGAGTTATTTAAGTAGTCTCTGTGCAGTGCACTATCAAATTTCATCAGTTTCAAACTTCCTCCACTGGTACATATAGCAGAGAATGGACAAAATGATGTTTATGGAAGGTGAAAGCAATATAAAAAACAAAACTCTCATTAAATTCAACAATTACAGAATGCTACTTGTAAAAGATGGATTTTGATGAAGATTTCAAGGAGGTGTTTGAGGGAAAACCCTACCTGTCTTCTTCAATTACTTCTTCAGCTCCCTCAGAATTTTCATCTTTTCTATCTTTTATTTCTAATCTAATATAGTTTCTAGTCCACAATAAGTACTTAATTAATACAAATACTTGGTTTTGGATGATAAAACCATATATCTCCCTTCCCATTACCTCAAAATACACACTCTTTATACACACACACATAGTGGACAGGGTCAAAATATCATGGTAAGAACTCCTAATATTTTAATATTTATAAAAGAGAAAGTGGAAGACACAGTTAAATTACTAGAGATTGTCAATTCTACTGGGCACCAAGTGAGATTACTCCCTACTAAGTTGAAGCAGTTTCATTAATAGACTTTAATTATGCCAACAGGAATGTCCTTGTCTAGTCTTCTCTACATCCTGGGCTCCATCCTCTGAGAAGCTTTTCTGTGACCATTGACCTTATTGGCTATATCAGAGGTTGGTGTTAGGGAGCATGCATCTCTTGGGAGAGCGCCATGTGTTTATAAGATCAAGTTTAAGGGTTCTTTTGAAGCTTACAGAACACAGTAGGTTTTTGTTTGTTTTGTTTTGTTTATTGATTCATTCATTTATTCATTTTGAAGAGAAGCTTGTTACCCCATTAGCAAAATAATGTCATTAAATAGTTGGTAGTTTTCTGGTCTATTTGCTTCTAGTCAGTTCCAACTGATCACAAGCACATCCAAAGTTCTCTTCTATACATGGTTATTAACCCCTTTTTATTTCTTTATTACAGTTCTCTTTTTTTCAACCTGATATTTAGCAATTGGAAACAAACAAAAATACTGAGGAAAGCTAACATTTTTAATCTGATACTCAATGAAAGATTGAAAAGACTTAGTGGACTTTTTACCATTCTTATTTCTTGCTATTTAGAGTTCACATGTAGTCCACCTTTTCAACCCTGAATGAACCTTGCTCTCTGGAATTTATCCACTTCCTTGGATCTGAACTTGAAAACTAGCCAATTCCTGTCTGGGCTAATCTCAGCAAACACTATTGCTTTGATTCTTTTCCCAATCACTTCCCTATAGCTACCGGCTCAGTTGGCACATGGACTGCATTTCAAGTTAGCTCATGCAACAGTTTAGCTAAGTTGTTTTGCCATAGCGTAGTAGAATTTACAAGCTTCCCGTCTAATATATTTGTTTCCTCATCACCTGTCATCTGACTACAAAACCATCATTACTTTTGTTGTTCTTATTGTTGTTACCGCACCACTAATCTTCTGGTACCAATTTATGCATTAGTTTGTATAGTTAATGCTAACAACTCTAACAAACATACCTTAAAATACCAGTGATTTTACATAATAAAAGTTTCTTTTTCTTCCTCATCAAGGCCAAGGTAGATATCCTTGTTGGTAAGTAGCTTTCTGTGTAATCATTCCATCTTGGATTTCTACCATCCCCAGGACTTTGGAGTCTTTTTCTGGGTCCTGTCTTTCTGGGATGCATATGAGGAATGACATGCAGTGGAGGATAACACAGTGGAAGATAACAGAGGTGATTTTTATAGACCAAACTAGGAAACAGTAAACATCACCTGCATCCATCATCCATTGTTCTGTACTCAGCTACATGGCCAGACCTAACTCCAAGCAGGACTGGGAAATACAGGCAAGCTTTGTTCCCAGTAAGCAGAGGAAGTAGTCTTAAAGCATCAGTCTCCATCATTGCACTTAAAATAGAACTGTGAGGATGGAGAAATAGACACACTGGAAATAGTTGTGTAACCATATTATAAGTTGGGTGAGGGAAAGGAAAAAAACCCAACTCTGAAAAGGCTTCAAATAAGGCTGCAGCACATATTTGCAAAAGATTTATCATGCTGAACTTACATATTTGACCTTTATTTTATTTATGGTCCTTCAATTATTGTGTTGTTATTTAATTAAATAATATTGCATAATGTCTTTTTATAACTAAAGCTTGTTGATAGCTGAAAATCAGGATCTTCCCACATTTCTATATGGGATATATTTAATCTTGGTGTTTACTAGAATTTAGGACTTAAATATATCATTGAGTTTGGCTTTGACTAGGGGAGGAATATTACTGGATACAGTATGGTTGGAGCATTATGATATAAGGGAGGACTTTTAATTGCTGGTAGATTATGCTCCGTGTCTTCATAGAGAAGGATCTTAGCTTCAGATAAGCTACTTAAGAAAAACTCATTACCATCAAGCTAATGTTAATTGAGGGCTTATCTATATTCTTAGCACTCTTCTAAGTGTTTACCTGCATTAAATAATTCATCACAAGAAGCTCACCACTTCCTTCTTTTGAAAGTTCCCCCTATTGCTAACCATTTATATTAGTCAGCTATTGCTGCAATGAATGCTACATAATAAACAATCCCAAAATCGCACTGACTTTAAACAACCAACATTTACTTTTCGTGCTCATAAATCTGCAATTTACCTGGGCCATATCTGCTTTAGACTCACCAGATAGTGGGGTTTGACTACAGGTTAAGTTTGGTTTAGAGTTTTTCTACATATCTTCATATTCGCTGGACTAGCAGTTATCCAAATCATGCTATTCTCTTGTCAGATGGCAGATATTCAAGAAGTCAAGGCAAACCATGCACACACGTCTAGACTCTGGTCATATTATGTCTGTTACTATGCACATTGACTAAACTCAAGCTCAAAGTCAATGAGGGTTGGTATATAGATTTGACCTAATTTATTACAAGGCACTGAAAGATCACTTAATGGAGAGAAGGCATGAAGAATCAGAATGATAATCCAATATACCATAATGCTGCATAGGATATTACAGTAATAGGAGATGGATTTAACTGAGTAGTCATTGTCAATGACACAGCAATGTGCAGAGAAGTTGTATGTTTATAGTTTTTGTTAAATCTTGATCCTGTGAACTAGATTTAAAATAGCACATTCTATTCCTATGATCTGAAGTGCCTTTCAAGATCCGTATAATATTCTGTATGATGTTCAGTATCTACATTCACTTATTACACCAGTAATCCCAAAAAGGTCATGTTTGCTATGTGGTGACTCAGTGCTATACCTATTTCAGAAACATATGTTACATAAAGGCTACAGATTTGAGCAACATCATGAAGCAATTAATTGTGATGGGAAAACAGGAGAAAATTAAGGCCTTTTGCGTGTTTCAGTATTTGTTTTGTTTGGGTGGGGAGAACAGAAAATAATATATTTGGTTTTGGACACATTGAATTTGAAGGTGCTATAAGGTTGAATGAAAGAAGACATTCCATGTAATATTAGATAAAAAGGATCTAGAAATTAGGAGAGATATGCAAAGAAAGAATATATAAATAGAAGGATAGGTAGACATATTTATCTCACTAATGACTGTTTTCTTAATTTAGAAGTAAAGAATTGAGATGTTATTTTTACTCCAAACAAATGGAAACTACACAACAAATAGAATTAAAATGAAAACATTGACAATATTCTTTCCTTTCTTGCCCTTTCTAGTCATAGTGGGGAGGAGTAGGAATAATCCAATGGATACTAAGTGTTTGAGGTTTTATCATTCCAGAGATAGTACCGGGCATATTTATGGCAAAGAGAGGAGGAGTGTCATCCCATGAGCCTATAATTCCCTGCGGACATCATCTCCATTGATTAGTTTAGGGATATAAAGAAATTTTGCCATAATTCTATACCACGGTTTCTAGCCCACATAAGAGCAAAGAGGAAAACTTAATGTATGGCTCGTTTTATCAGGTGGTTGTGAAGAGAGTGGGCAAAAGGACTTTCTTTTTTTATGAGGTTAAATGATTGTTGTTATAAGACTCTTATTGAGAGTGGGATAGCATCCCTTCACATTTTGTTTGATCCACTAATTCTTCCAAATTTCATTAGTAAATGCCAATAAAAATCTTGTAATTAAACATAAGATTTCTGATCATATTAAAATCACTACACTATAACAAAGTTGCATCAGCTTTTTATAACTCAAGACATTCTAACTTTATTTAATTTATTTGATAACATGCTGACTGAAGGCAAAAAGTCTCCTTAATAAATGGAGAAACTAGAAACCTCTGTCCCACCATAAGAACATTTCCCATCTAAATAGGGAGGATAAGGAAATAGGTGATTTTAGAGTCTATAAAATGAGATAATATTTTTAAGAAGAAAACATTTGCTTGAAGAAGATTCTGAAAACATTCTTATTTACAGCAAAGAAAAAGAAGCAAAATTGTTAGGAAGAGATAAACTAGAATTTACAAACATACACACATGCACACACAGATGATCAACACTGCCAAATGAAGATGAGAGGTCAAGTGAATTTAGGACTGAAGATGTGTCAAGGGATTTGGTAATTAGCAAATAATCAGTGATCATTGAAACAAAATATCTGTTAAAACAATGTTCCTAGAAATTTGATTATGGTGGGTTGATGAGAAGATAGTAGGTGAAAAAATGAAGGTTATGATGTCAATTTTTAATAATGTTGGTTTTCTTTCTGTCCGGAATGTGCCTCTCCTATTGTTCTTTCTGGGAAAGTTTTACTCATATATCAGGGATCAGAGAAATATGGGATGAACAATATATGCATCTCTAATATATGTATATGTGTATATATACGTGTGTGCATACATACACATATAATCTATACGTAACCATATGTATCTAGATTAAGCTAGACATAAGCTCATACTGATGTTTCAAATTCTCATCTATTACCACATGGGTCATTCTAGCCTTCTCCTGTCTCTTACCTGTAACCTCTCTCTCCAATAGTGAGAAATATGTCTCCCACCATCCAACACCAATTTACTTAATTGTTCACATTCAAAATACATGAATAGCACCTCTTATACTTTCCTGGACTAAACTTAGGCCCATCATCCAAAGTGAGGCACCACAAGAGCAGAAGAACGGGATCCATTTGTACTCACCATCAAATTGGTACTAACTGATCAACACCAGGGTGATCACATGGCAGAAATACTCTCTAGGGATTGGGGGATGGGGAAGGGGGGCAAATCTACAACTAAAGGACACGGGGAGCACTAAAGGGAGGGAAGGGCACACCTTTAACCTGCATTTGGGTGAGGCAAAGACATAAAGTGTAACTAGAATGTTTGTACCCTCACAATACCTTGGAATAATAATAAAAATAAAATACATGAATAGCAGTATTAGAATTGTTAACATATATCCCTTTGGTAAGTTACTTCATCAAATAGAGTATTTATGTACAGTTCTTTTGTTTTTAGTCATTCAGATTCCACTCATTTCTAAAATTACTTAGAAACTTTTCCCTCTACCTGCTTCAGTGAGGTAGTTGCATACATTTTAATACAGTTAGATTGTTTTGTCAGTCTACATTCCATCCTGGTATCACACTAAACTTTTATTTTGTTAATGTTATACATTAAATTTCACTCTCTGTGATGGAAATTCTATAGGTTCTAAAAATTCCACTTTTTTGTGACGATTACTATCTTAACGAAATAGGTTATATTGCATACTGTGAGTAAGAATAAACAGAGTTGGAGATAGGGTTAGAGATTTGAAGTTAGCTTTGAAATTTTGAAATAGCCACTATGTGGATAAAGAAAGAGGACTGAGAAAGAAAGCTCAAAAAAAGAAAGAAATGCTGAGTTGCTGCTTCAGGATTTAAGCCAAACTGCAGTCATAAATGTATAATGGATTTAATTACAGAGAGCATAAGATTTTCTCTTTAGCACTTCCCAGTCCAGGAAAAAGAGAGATGGTCAGATTGGTCAACATTTGGGCACTGCCAAGAAGGATCATCAGAAGAAGATGAAGGGGAGTGAATAAATGAAAAGTAGAGGGAAAAAGTCACTGAGATGATTAGCTATGAGATTGGTCTAGGATGGCCTGGGAAGGAAATAAAGCCAGATAGGTTTTATATTCTAATAGACTGAAAAGAGTTCAAGTGATTAGAGATCAAATAAGACTGTAAGAGCAGGTGTGATTGAGTGGAAACATTGAAAATTACAGGAGACTGGCTAGTTAAGAGGTAATTTCAGAGTTCAGAAATATGATTTATTAAGATGTATTTTAACCCACTAAATTTATCAAGAAGGAAAAAGAATATGCTCACATAATAAGGAGAAAAATAGAACATCCCAGCATTCGTAACAACTGGATTTGGGCAACATAAACTTGATTTATCATTTTGTTTTGATTGTAACTAAACTGTTAAGCTGAAAAGCTGTAAATCAACATCCTTAGTAGATTTGTTAGTGGCCACATAATTAATCACAGCTAATGCAAATGTACTTTATAAAAATAATCAGAGGTTAAAACTCATATTTAAAACCACATGTTAATTGATGCATGGCTAATGGTCATATATAAATACTTCAGGGCATTAACTTCACACAGAGACATAAGTATACCAGTCATTTATACAATGATGTGTTTAAAATCTCAAATCCTACAAAATATTAAACTTTGAATTACCTTCAGTTCTGCTAAAGAGCATAAAAAGCTTTGGAAAGAAAACATACCAAATCTGAGCAAAAGGAAATAAATCAGCAAATATGTCTAACCTTAAAATAACTGAATTATTGTCCATCAAAGGTTAGAAATAGTAAGGAATAAATAAATGTTTTCTGGAGTCCCAAATTGAAAAATTAAGTAAGGTACTGAAAGAAAGTTCTTCCAAAAACTTATTCTTTTCAATCAAATGTCTCGCTAAGCTCCTTTAAAAATGTGTAACATGTCTATCTGTGGTTTTGTTTGAATTTTTGTCCTAATATGTATGAAATTATATTTATTTATTTATATTAATTTAAGCCTCTCAAATGAGTTGCTGTCCTTTCTTTACTACCATCTTTGGCTTAAAATAATACCCAGCAGGTGCTCATTTATTCTCAGATGATGATAATAATGGTGAGCAGATAGCAATTAAAAACGAAAGCTTTCCCAATTATTTTTACAAATGCACTGCCATATACATTACATTTTAAACAAAATGTTTGCAGGATATACTTGCTTTTTCTTAGGTTTTTGTGCATTCTATCTTATCTTTGAAATCACCAAGAAAATCTGAAATTTTCACAATGCTATATGGTAAAATCTGAATTCACTGGCAAAACTGTCTACATATAGTCCCATAAAGTCAAAACTATTCCACATGAAAGACGGTTTCATAAACCATCCCCAGTTTGAAAATGGACTTTAATTAATTGTCTTGTGTTTTCATATTCTAGATTAATTTGCAAATATATTCATTGTAATCATGCTGACAAGATTATAATTTACCAAGTGAAACATATTAGCTCTTTTTTATATGAGCATGTTACAATATTAATGGCGTTAGAGGTAAATAATTAATGTTGCTAGCATTAGGAGGGAAGATTTTTATAATATCCTCATGTTTTTAAACAAAAAGGAATACTTCTCTGTTACAGTGTATGTCACCAAGCTCAAGACATTTGGTTTAAGACCAATATTTTCACAGCAGGAGAAAGAATGTTAAAAGAGAACATGAAATGACTACAATGAGTAGCACAAAAAAACATATCAAAGAGTTGAATAATAATGTCATATGTGGGATGAGACTATTTCCTGGTGTTTTATTTCAACTGTAGAAGTTGCACCATTAATTAAGACTTCTGCAATAACTTTTTTCTAATTTTAAAAATGGAATATTGTCTTATTGAGAAATAAGTGGCTTAAAAGATTTCTAATTTAAGTGAATTTGAACAGCAAATCCCATGAAAGTTTTGTGATAATTGTGTTTCCATTATTCAAAACCAGTCCTGCAGAATAGACTTTAAGGTTGCAGCCACTTCAGCAAGAAATGTGTTTGGGCATATAGCAAGTACCCTGTATAGATCTTTTAAACTCAGGAAGTTAAAAAGTCATTTGAATGGCTGAGAAAGCTGTCAAATAGATTATTTAAGCTTTGAAAATTATAAATGTGGAAGAAACCAATGGATGCACGGTATAACTGCAGGGGACCCTTGATGCCTTTTAAGTTTGCTGATTCAATTTGGTGGCTTAATATTCTTTGTTTAAGAAATGTTGGTCCAGAAAATCAGGCCAATGATAAAATAATCAACCCCTTAATGATTTCCTCTTAATCATTGCCTCTTAATATGTATTTGGAATGTATAAAATTCTAAAACAGAAAAATTGCATTGTTTCCACTAGGAATTCAAACTCATTTCTCAGTAGAATCCACAACAGTAACCTCTCAATCTGTTGGAACCAAAATTTCCAGAAACTAAATTTCATGAGATTTCTTAGCACTGAGCATTAGGATAGTCAAGCACATCAAAAGAAAATAGGAGTTCTTCAAAAACAGGTTAATGTTTAACTGTCTTCCAAAACATTTAGGCCCCTGATCATATCTATATGTACACTGCTATATAATGAAAATAACTGCACAGAACGTCCTTTTTTCTCATCCATAAAATAAGAAATTTGACACCTATCATACACATGTCATGAAATTGACATGAGAAGCAAAAAATAGAAAAACTAAAATGTTTTGCACCTACTGTGGGTAATAAAGTGTGCTATGTTGATGTGTTCAAAACTGGACAGAATATAGATATTTTTTCTCAAGCAACTTAGAGATTAGATGGACAGGAAAAACAAATATTAGTAATTACAACTTAAGGTAAAAACTGCTAAGTACCATAAAAGGTAAAGGAAAACTAGTATCAAATTTCTGGGATGAAAAATATTTACTTTTATAGAGGGTTAAGGGAATTTTCATATGTCAAGTCTCATTTACCATGACCTTCAAATAAGCATTAGTTGGATATATAGTGATCAGAAGAAAGCATGCTGGAGAGAGTGAATAGTAAGAACAAAGACATAAAAAATTAGATACTTTATGGAAATAAATTACACATAGTTAAATGAATGTCTTGTTGAGCTGGACAGATCAGGGTTCAAAAGTATCCCTTCTCACATTTATAAACTTTGTAATCCTGGATCAGTCATTCACTCTTCTCATCTGCAAAATGGATACAATAATAATAGCATTTTTATTAAGGTTTGTTTTGAATACAATAAGAAAATGTATAGGTTCCTGGTATATATTGTTATTGTTATTATTTTCAATACAATTATTTTCTATTGTGAGGTTTGGAAAATATTACAGTTCAATCCATGTTTCAGTACTTACCTTGCTATATCATGGAATAACTCATGTTGATTTGTTAATCTCAATTGGCATATTCTTAATATGAAGGTTAGAAAAATAACTTGGATATTGTCACCAAAATATTTTATATTTAAATTTCAACATGAATAACTGATGATAACTAACATGAAACACTGTATACCAGACAATGTATTTCATATGTATTGACTGAATTAGGCTTCACAATAATCCTATCAGGTAGGTATCAATATATCCCCATTTTATAGATGAGAATAAGAAAGTAAGTTTATGCTTTTAGATCGAGTAATGTGTATGACAAACAATCCTAAGAACAAGGAATGTAAAATTTACCCAGCTTTACTACACAAAAGAAAATCCTGAGGGAGATACAAAATTAGTCAGTGTCATGTAGATTTATTACTTACACCATTTGAAAGAGCACCATGCAAGTGATATCATTTAATGAATTCTGCAGATATATACTGTGTACTTCTACTGCTCGAGGCATTGTGGAGGATGCAACAATTAAGTTTGTTTCAACCCAGTTAAGAAGTCATATATTTACATGTTTTACTGTACAAAATTTCAGTAATAGAGACATAGGTAAAGTGCTACATGAGCAAAAGTAAGAAACATACAATTCTGCTTTGTTTTAATCATGGAAGACGGCATGAGGAAAAGGATCACATTTGAGCTAGACCTTCAAGGATAACTGGGGCCTTGTGAAGAACATCCTAAGCAGAGAGAATAGAATGAGCAAAAGCATGGAATATTAATGAAATAGTTACTACAGAAATATGTAAGTTTGGATATGGATGTAACTGTAATTAGGAAGATTGTGGAGGCTTTTGGAGACCTCACAAATCTGAGACTATTGTTCAAACAATCAATATCTAAGAAAAATACTGTTTTGTCTCTTGATACCTGTGACACAACTAAATATAAATTCTCCTTATATTACAGAGTGATAACTCTAGGGGAGTTATGAATGATGGGAGAAAGAAAGATTGTGAGAAACATTTCAGACATTATTTCACGAATCAAGAAGAAAGATGATAAGGAACTGCTCTCAGACAATGGCTTTGGGAAAGAAAAAGATGTGATGGAGTCAACAGAGTTCTATGTCACAACTAAATTTAGGGAATGATAGAGCAGTGGAGTCTGCAATGACACTAAAACTTCCAAAACCATGTAACTGGGAGGAAAAGGGCCAAACAAGGAATATGGGAGATGTGTGTGCTGAATGAAATTGTAGGAGTATAATTATAGCAGAGTAATATTTATTTTAGTAAATGCTGTATATTTTTGTCTATGAAGTATAGTCTAGCATTTTAATCTATGTAGATTGACATAAATAAATGCAAGCAATTGTAAAGAAATCAAATGGCCTTGAATAAAATAGAAATTATACTAAGATCAAGAAAGATTGAACATAGCAGTCACATAAAAACCAGGTAAAAAGACTGTCCAACACTGTTTTAATAACAGATGAATTAGCCAGAGGTCTTGACTGGCCCCTATTTACTGGGAGATAAAACATCTGTCTGTTCATACATTATGAGATGACAAAGCCCAGTAAAGTAAATAGGTGAGAGACATTTAATAACAAGGACATGATTGAAACAGACCACAAAAAAAGGCACTGGGTGAGGAGTTACAGGCCAGAGACTGTGTTTTATATAAACTAGGCTCCCAAGAGTATCTCTGAGTCTACATTTGGTTGCAGTGGTGATAAATTATCTTGGGAGATATGGAACACTCAAGGAGGAATAAAATAAAAGCAGTCTCTGTGTCTTATTTCCAACTGTTGCTAAGAAGGTGGCTGGCTACATTTTAGGAGAATAGAAAATCACCAGTCCATATTAATTAATTATGAATAATGTAAATGAAATGCTAATGACAGGTGCCTGGCATAGTTTTTTGTGCATCAGAGGAATCATCTCTTATATTCATTATAAAAACATTAGGAGGTAAGTATAAACCCATTTTCTACAGAGTGACTCTGGTGCACTAATGGAGCAGTCATGTACTTATCCTCATCACATAATCAGCCAGTATTTTAAAATGAGGACCTCAAATTCAAAAAATATTATGTTCCATTGATTCAAGTCCCTACTATTGAATCAATACCATGCTGCTTTGGTGACTATAGCCTTGTAGAATAGTTTAAAGTCTGGTAATGTGATGCCTCCAGATTTGTTCTCTAAGATTGCTTTGGCTATTTAGACTCATTTCAACTTCCAAACAAAGCATAGAATTATTTTTACTAGATCTATGAAATATGACATTGGTATTTTGATGGGTATTGCATTGAATTTTTAAATTGCTTTGGGTAATAAGGACATTTTAATAATATTGATTCTACTGATCTATGAGCATGATATATTTTTCCATTTTGTCATCTGCACTTTCTTTCCTCAGTGTTTCATAGTTTTCCTTTCAGAGATCTTTCATCTCCTTGGTTAACTATACTCCTAGGTATTTTATTTTCTTTGTAGCTATTGTGAATGGTATTGAGTCTTTGATTTGACTCTCAGCTTGACTGTCATTAGTATACAGAAATGCTATGGATTTACATACATTGATTTTATACCTGAAACTTTGCTGAATTCATTTATCAATACCAGGAGTCTCTTGATGGAATCATTGGGGTTTTCTGGATATGGGATCATGTCCTTGGGAAAAAGCAGTAGTTTGACCTCCTCTTTCCTGATTTGGATACCGTTTATTTCTTTCTCTTGTCTGATTGTTCTGGCTGGGGCCAGTGCTATGTTGAATAGAAGTGGTGACTGTGGGCACCCTTGTCTTCTTCCAGTTCTTAGGGGGAATGTTGTCAAATTTTCCTCATTCAGCATGATGTTGGCTGTGGGCTTTTATAAAAATTATGAAATTATAAAAATGGCTTTTATAATTCTGAGATATATTCTTTCTATGCCTAGTTTGTTGAGGGTTTTTAATCATGAAAAGGTGCTGGATTTTGCTGAATGTTTTTCCTGCATCTATTGAGATGATCATATGGTCTTTGTTTTTGATTATCTTGGTGAGTCACATTTATTGATTTATGTATGTTGAACCATCCTTGCATCCCTGGGAGAAAGCTCACTGGGTCATGGTGGATTATTTTTTTGATGTGCAGTTGAATTTGGTTTACTAGTGATGCAGGCATTTAAGGCTATGAATTTTCCCCTGAGTAATGCTTTTGCTTAGTCCCAAAGATTTTGATAGCTTGTGTCTCCATTTTCATTCAGTTCAAAGAATCTTTTGAATTCCATCTTAATTTCATTTTTGATCCAATAGTTGTTCAGCAGCAGGTTGTTTCATTTTGATGACTTTGCATAGTTTTGAATGTTTCTCTTGTGATCGATTTCTAGTTTTATTTCACAGTCTTCTGAGAAGATACATGGTATCATTTTGATGTTTTTGAATTTCTTGAGTCCTGTTTTGTAGCCTAAGATATGATTAATCATGGAGAGTGTCCCATGTGCTACTGAGAAGAACGTATATTCAGTAGTTTGGGGGCAGAACATCTGTAAATATCTGTTAGGCCTATTCGATTTAGAGTCCGGTTTAGGTCCAGTGTTTATTTATTTTCTGCTTTAATGGTATGTCCAGTTCTGACAGTGGGATATTAAAGTCCCCAGCAAATATGATGCTCCTAACTATTTATTTGCTTAGCTCTAGTAGAATCTGCTTTATGTATCTGGGAACTGCTGTGTTAGGTGCATATATACTTAGGATTGTTATTTCTTCTTGTTGAATTGCTCCCTTTAACATTATATAATGACCTCTTTGTCTTTCTATACCTTTTTTGATTTAAAGTCAATTTTATATGATATGAAAATGCCTATGCCTGATCTCTTCTGGTTTCTGTTTATGTGGAATATTTTTTTCCCATCCTTTCGTGTTGAGTCTGTGTGTGTCCTTGTGGTTTAGATGTGTTTTCTCAACATAACAGATATTGAGTTGTGTTTTTTCATGCATTCAGTCAGCTTATGTTTTTTAAGTGATGAATATAGTGTTAACATTATGAGACAGAATTGATATGTGGGATGCTGTTCTGTTCATCATGTTGGGTAGTACCTTGTTGTTTTGTTTTCCCTCTTCTGCTATTCTTTTGTAAGAGTTGTGAGTTTTAGTATTTTTCAGTGATTTTACATTGGTGGGTATCTATTGCTCTGATTCACATATAATGCGGTTCTGACTATTTCCTGCAGAGCAGGTCTGCTCATGACAAATTTCCTCGGTGTTTGCTTGTCTGGGAAAGACTTAATTTCTTTCTCGATTGTGAACCTCAGTTTTGCAGGATACAAGATTCTAGGTTGACATTTTTTCTGTTTAAGAACATTGAGTTGGGACCCCACTCCCTTTTGGCCTGTGGGTTTCCACTAAGAAGTCTGCTGTTAGCCTCCTTAAATCGGTAAATAAATTCAGCAAAGTCTCAAGTTATAAAATAAATATACGTACATCAGTAGCAT